>CANSZD010003248.1:600000-792500 GCA_947648045.1 Beta corolliflora
CTAGTTTTGACATCTATAAACTACTCTTATGAAAATAAAAAAAGAAAGAAAAAAAACAAGGCACATATAAAGCCATTGGAGGACCTGATGAAAGTAATTACCTTTCTTTAGCTATCGTTTGATCTCTCACACTAGTATACAATATTTGCTACCTTCAACGAGAGGAAAATATATGGGTTGCACTTCATTTTCCAAGGGCGAGAAATTACTTTCCCTAGTAAGGCAAAGGAAGCCACACATTTTCTTCACCCTATTAATAACACAAACAAAGGAAATTAAAATACGATCAAAGAAAGTTGTTTTCTTGCAACCACACAAAAGGAAGATATCAGTCAAGAATTGAGTTTTCGTCAGAAAAATGGATTTGATGGAAAACATTGGAAATGTTTTCCATCGAACCAAACACACCCTTAGTTTTGCCAAAAGGGTTGTAAGTTGTTCTATTATTCAGTTCCACCAAGCAAGTTTTGGTTTACTTTTCACGAAGAAAAACGAAAAAAATAGGAAACAACAGCAATGCCGAATGCAGCCTAAATAACTTTGGATACACACTGGTATGTTTTTTTTCACCTTATTTTTTGGTAATTATAAGAATAAAAAAACATAAGTTTATCTAATTTAAGATAAGCTCTGATAAGTAGTAATAAGTTTACATAAGTAGAAATAATTTTAAATATGCAAAAATAAGGTAAAAAGAATGGACCTAGAATGATTAACCCAATTCTAAAATTATTTGGCATTATATATTGAGCCAAAAAAAACCCAAGTAATACGAGTACAAATAATTATACACAGTTTTAGCCAGGGGCGGTTCATTTATCAAGGAGGCCCTGTTTACTTAAGATTATATTGGTCCCTTTATTAATATATTAATTATTAAAAGTACAAAGATTTTTGAAAATTTAAATTCTGTATTATAAAATAAAAAATATTCACATCTAACATCATTGAGGTAAAATCAGAGGTGCTCTTTGAGTAAGGCTATGTTCATTTGGACTGAATAAACTTGAACTGAACTGAATAAACCTGAACTGAACTGAATAAAATGAAAACTGTGAGAGGAAACTAACTGAATTGAACTGAATAAACCTGAACTGAACTGAACTGAACTGAATAAACCTGAACTGAACTGAACTGAATTTTCATTAATTTAGTCCAAAAGAACAGAGCCTAAGTGTCTCTTTAATGTCGGGCTCCATTGACTTTCATTTATTGGCATCAAGAGTTTATAGGATGAGTAGCCATGTGTTACAATCTTGTCTTATACTATCTATTTTAATAGTTAATAAGCTCATGGTTTTACTATTACCCTTAAGGAGGAGTTATATTCTCCTTATGACTTATTTTAGTATTAGAATTTGTGAAAAATATTCTTTTGAATTATTAGACAGTTAAGAGTGGCGTAAACCTTCAGTTTTAATCGTAGGAGTGTCTTAAAAATTATGGTCTGATTAATTGAGTGTGGAGTAATTTAAGGGAATCAAAACCATAATAAGATTATCAGGAGTGGTATTTTGATCAATTTACTATCTGATTTCATATCAATCATACTGCTGCAATAAAAACTATGCATATATAATATACGAGTCCTACACCAACAATGAAAAATATATTATACAATGAGTTTATATCTATTAATATAAAAAATAGTATATGGGACCCAGAAATTTGTGGGGCCCTGTGCGGTCGCCTATGTCACACATGCTCAGCGCTGCCTCTGGTTTTAGCTTCATTAACCAGTAACCACAGTGAAAAAATACTAAACTAACAACCGTATAACTGACTAAGCTAACAACTAACTGTAACCACCGAGTTTGAACTTAATTTCTTTTCTCTTTTCTCTTTTTTTTTCCTTTCTTTGTTTTGTTGAAAAGAAACCAAAATGAAAAACGGGAAACTATATCTGACGATCATTTCTCCTCTATAAAAATTACCCACAACATAGAATAACCCAAAAAAATCTTCAAGAACTTCAACCTTTTACTTAACACTTAAACTTTAAATAACGGGGATGGCTAGGGCTAGGCACAAAACAAGAATAAAAGAAAAAGAAAAGAAAAATGGCAAACCTCACGACTTCGGGATGATTGCCGGTGAAGGCAGTGAGAGGAAAGAGAAAATCAGGTTAGGGTTTTGGGGGGAAATAAACTAGAGAGAGAAAGAATAAGGAGAGAGAAAATGAGGTTAGGGTTTGGGGGAAATAAACTAGAACCCTAATAAAAGCTAACTCTCTTGATCACTAAAATTTTTCTTTAAACCTTCATCTTTGTAGGACTTTCATCCTGCATCCTTCCATCATCAATCGGTGCTCAATAAAAGCTAACTTTCTTTGAGTGAATTCGTTTGCATGCCAATCTTGATCACTAATTTTTTCTTTAAACCTTCATTTTCATTATTTTTGGAACTTTCATCGCTCAAAATTCAATCATCAATCGGCGCCTTCATCTATCATTCGAAAAGATTATTGATCAAGCACTAATCAAGGTAGAGTTTTTTTAATTATTTGGTTCACAAGTACTTGTTAATACTTACTTTTGTTTGCATGGTTTAGACACGTGTTATATGATTGTTTTTTTGTTGAGTTTTTTTTTCATTTACTTTTTTAGGGGAATTAACTTTAATTCATGCAATATTGGGAATGAAGATGGGAAGTTCAACGCCAAATGCAAGGGTAATAGACATTTTGAAGGATTATGTGAAAAGTCATCAAAGAGTCTTGCAAAAACATATTAGTCAACGAGATTTTTCATCCAAGAGTTTGAGAATTTTGGCCAATAAATAAAGGGAATGAACTATGGGATATGCATACAAGTTTGGGGAAAATTGAAGAAATGCACGAGGATGGGGCCTCCAACGTTAATATATGAAGTTGATTTTGAACATTTATGGTGTTTTAGATTCAAGAAAATAGGATTTGAAGGAAATTACTCAATGGGAGGAGATGATTGGATTAATTTTGTGGAAATTAATCAACTAAATGTTTGTAGAGTTGAAGTTCCAATTTTTAACTATTGTCTCTTCATTAATTTGGATAAGAAAATTGCAACTCAACAAGAAGAGATGCAACCCAAGTTGCCTTAAATTTGGCTGTCGGATAAATGCATGCAATGTAAAGATGTTAGTTGTTTGTATTGGAGATTGGAGATAAGAGTTAGACTAAGTTGTTTGTAAGTCTAACTCTATCCCCTCCTATAGTTTGTTATATGTTGCTATACTTACTGTATATTCATAAGTTGTTGAAGATGCCTTTAAGATGCTTTTCTATCTTTTAATTTGCAAACTTTATCCTTCCTAGTTTCTAGCTTTACGTAATTACCTTACATGCATTATGTTGTATAAATACTTTTGGGAAATTTCCTCAGGTTCCCTTGAGGTTTGGTGTAATTCCCAAAATAACCCCCACATTTGGAGAATTCCTCATATACCCCCTGAGGTTTGTGTTTGGGCTCAAGATACCCTTACTATGGACAAAACCCTAACGCTGATAGGTTTTCCCTCTCTCTCTCCCCAATTTTTTCTCTCCTCCCATTCCCCGCCCACTGCCTAACCCCCCTCCCCCACTCCCTTCCCCATTCCCGATTCTCTCCCTTCTAACCCTCTCTTCTCTAGCATTATCACTCTTTACACTCTAATCCTCCTCTACTTCCCTCATATTTTCCTCAAAATTATAGTTTCCCCTCTTTTAATCTCCACTCTAATCATCCTACTAACTCTTTTAAGATTAGGCGCGTCTCAACAACAACACCAACAACAACAACAACCCAGTATAAATCCCGTCCAGGGTGCAAATAATGCACCCCAACAAAACATAATTCAAAATGATCATCTTAAGGGTTTAAAACCCGGGCTCGAGCTCGAGCCTAAGCTCGAGCACGAGCCCTATAATGAAGGAGGAGTGGCAAACATACAAACGTGTGGTCCAAGTCAACTAGTAGGGTTTGACTCAACTGCCAAACATGAGCAAGAGATGAAGGAAACAGATTCTTCACTTGAGAGTTGGGCCGATTTCGAGTGTTTGGGTTGGGTCGAACAACCCGAACCCGCTTTGGGGACCAATGTTTTCCTAGAGTGGAACGTGGGTGCGCCACTTGAGGTGATATACGAGGCGTTTGAGGGGGAAGAAGAGGGAGGAGAAGCTGAAAACGTTGCGTTTTGGAAGGATGAAAATGAGTTCAAGGTGGGAATAATAGAGAGGTACCCATCACTTTCCCGGTATTACCCGGAATCATTGGATTCGGATAGCTCATCATCAATGTTGTTGGATGAAGAACAATAAGACAGAGGAGATCAGTTGATTGAGATATGTCTTGATTATGGTTATGTTAATAAGAAGATCATTAATGATATCATTATCAAGCCTAAACAAGCTGGTGAGAAGGTTGGTGATCATAATTTTGATGATGAGGATAATTTAATTGAGATTGATATTTCTCCTACTAAAATTATGTCTCATTTTTCTTGGTGAGAATTGATACCTTTTTTTCTTTTCTTTTTTATGTTTTTTTAGCGGGGGTGGTCTAAATTTTGTTGCTAATTAAGATTTGTTCTGGTTCAGCAAAAATAAGTTGAGACACACAAAGCTTTAGTTTCGTTGAATATATCAATATATATATATACAAAGCATTATATAACTAACGTTTGATGAGAGGAAGAAATACAAAAGCAGGTGTGTTGACTATTGGATTACATATCTATACTAATATATTAAAAAGCGTTCCTAAGAACCCACAACCTCAAGTATGAAAGAAAGAGATACAACCATCACTCCACCATACTATTATTGCTTATTTAACCAAAATTAATGATGATATATGAATGGAAAACTTTTGAAATCCATATAATGAATGAGAAGACTTTTTAAAATGAGTATGAGATGACTTATTTAACTACTACTCCCTCCGACCCATAATATAGTGCTTGATTCCATTTTTTCATGGGAATTAAGGTAAATAAAATCTAAGAGGAAAGTAAAGACTTTCTACTTATTTAAATAAATGTTGGATGAAAAAAGGTGATTTTAGGAGAAAGAATGCAGAATAATTGGTGAAAGAGCATTAACCCTTGGGCCTTGGGTTGAATAAACAAAGCAGAAAACTAATTTCAAGAAGCAAATAAATGATGATGCCATGGTTTTTCTAGGCAAATCACGAAAAAATATGGAATTAAATATAGAACAAAGCACTATATATTTGAACACACAAAATGGAAATGAAGCACTATATTATGGAACGGAGGAAGTACTAAATTATAGCACAGAGAAACCATGGGACATCGCTGGGGCCTAAATACTAGTTTATATGTAATTAATAAGAGCTTGTAATATGTCAGTATGCCTTATGAGAAGTATTATTAGTTAGTTTAATCATTATTAAGAAAAGAAAAAAGAATGTTTCATAATTAGGGCGCGGATCAAATAAGTTGATAATCATATTGTAGGTGTGGACGACTTTTTTTTTTACATTATTGCTCTCATCCAAGACTTATTGTTACGTTTGTTTGGATTGGAAGAAATCATGTTGGTAAAGTTGGTTTGTAAGATGTAAGAAAGACTTATTTGTTGTATTAACCTGTGTTTTGATTATTTGCATACACACATATAACTTAGTTTTGATGGAAAACCCCTCCAATGCCCTAAGTTAGCTAAGAGAAATTAAAAAGAGAGTAAAAATCAAAAGCTTGGGGAAGTTTTATTATCTATGGAAGAATGTGAATTACCTTGAAGTTCCCTCTTGATGGCTATTTTTATGCAACATGCATTGCCATTGGATGATGGACTAGTGCTATGGTATGACTGGGCCTTGTGCCTATTTTGGGATCCTTATGTTATCATGTGGCAATCCCACATTGTTTGTACATTGTTTATAAACGAGCTGGTAATTATCCATGGTTGAATGGATTATCCACCCATATGTCCCTGATAAATGGGTGAAAATCTGCCATGAGGCGGGTGACGGGTGGGTGGCCTTGAAATTCCCTCTTGAAAATCAGATTTTTACTCCCTAAGATAAATGATTTTCGAATCCAAAAGATACGATTTAACAGAAGATAAAATGAATCTTTTAACAAACAAAATCCGATCGGATCTGCGAGGCGCGACGCGCAACCAAATGCGCGCGCACAACATCGAGACAGCGGTGAAATACATAAACACGAAAGAACATGAGCTGACGCAGAAAGTCTGCGTCACCCCGTGCACGACACGCATGACCGTGCACCGAACGCAACCCTGGTGGACATTACCATTGTTATTTAGTCGTTACTTAAACTAGTATTACTAATGTTAATACTACTTCTAAGAATGTTTAGGAGCAAATATTTTATTTATGCCATTATATAGATAAGTTTATAAAAATTATTATTGTTTTTAAAGGAAGATTATTTCTAAGGAAATTTTATTAGTTATATGATTTTTTCTTATGATCTCAATTATAAAGAGGCTACGGCTTGTTATTTATTAGCAAAAATGGTAACTATTATTATTTATCCACGCAACGGCTTGTTATATATTAGCAACAAAGGTAGCCATTATATTATATAATTTACCCACTTGTAGTAACTCATTTGGACAAGGTAGCAACGCTGCCTTGTCATAGACTCATTAAGCAATACTAAACTTTAGGAAAGGTACCTCGACAACGAAAAAGGATTTTATTATTATAGTTATATGCTACATACATATATATATATATATGAAAAGCTACACGTTTCAAATGTTCAATTAAATAAAGTTTTAAATTCCTACATGTACATGTACTCGGTATATTTACTAACACGGTTTTTTTTCAGTTTTGTCCCTGTGATGACCCTGGCGAGCAGAGATTACAGTTTGATATGCTGCATATACTTTAAAGAGTGGAGCTAGTGAGGAATAATAATTAAGCTAGGAGTTGTTATTTTATTTTCTCAAAATTCCATTATTATAGTTGGATAATAATTTTCATTTCAATAAAAAGTTTTCAGTTACTCCATGTATTAGTTTAAAGTTCAGTTAGTAGCTAGTATTAAAGCCTTTGACGTTATCACGTGGCGGTAATACTCTCAAGTTTCTCAAGTGTTTTATATTTAAATATGTTTACTAGAAAAAGAAAAATTTGGGGGTGTTAAAATGGTCCTCAAGATTAATCCCTCAATCAATCCACTAAATCCTTTCTCGAATAGTTAATTGATTAAGAGATCAAATAAGCACGAGAAATCCCTAAATAAAAGAATCCACTTAATTTCTACCCAATATTTTGCTTTAGTAATTAAGTTGATTCATGGGGATGAGATTTGGGTTCAATATTTGATTAAGAAAGTTTGTAACCAAAAAAACAAAGCATAAATGTGATCAATATCTATCCTAAGGCATCAAAACACCAATATCAACGCATAACATCATTAAATCACCACAATTACACTAACAATCAAGGAAACCCCTTATTCATACTTTCACCCAAATCCTATTTAGGAAACTACTTTCTTATCATAGAATGTAAACATAAATATCTGAAATTAAAAACTAATCTAGGGCTAAACGTGATTAATTAGATTGAGAGAATAACAAATAATATGATGAAACTATAAACTATAGGATCTATAACTATGAAATATAAAAGATAAGAACAATTACAAGAAGAAAAAAACTGAAAAATTGCATTCTTGAATTAGTTAAAAGGATCTTAGAGAAGTAGAGATTAACAATCTTTCGTATAAAAATCTCATATCTCAAAGTTTAATGTGCTTCTCTCTCTAATTAAGTAGAACCCTAATAAACTCTCTAAAACTAGAAAAAAGCATAATCAGAAAATAATGTTTAACTAATGTTTTAATTGGCATGAGGCCTTACAAAAATTATCTGTAACACGATAGGTACGGATGCACCTTACAAACAGGTGCGGCCGCAACAAATATTTGACTTCAGTAAGCAGCAGCGTGCTGCATGGTGCGGGCGCACCCTGATGACTGGTGGGGGCGCACCTCAATAATAGGTGCAGGCGCACCAAACTTTCTGTCAACCCCTCCTTTTCTTCTCTTTTGGTGCGGATGGGGTAAGTAATGGTGCGGGCACAACATACCTCAATGAGTCCCTTTTTCATGCTTCATTTGCCGTTTCTTCCAACTTGCAACCATCTTAAACGTTCACACCTAAAATCTAAGCACGACAAACACGAGATAAAAGTAAAATGTACTAGTAATCCGTTAAAAAATGACCAAAAATCTAGCTAAAAGTCACTATGATTAAGTGAATGAGATGGAAGGGAAAAGGGGAGAAAAGAGAGGGAAGAAAGGGGAGAAAGAGGATCAAAATGAGCTAAGAGGGATCCATTAAGTACGCTAGAAACACACTTATCCGGATCCTTTCTAGAGTAGAAATCTATTTATCAAATATATCCAAAGAATATTTTATATTCTATCAAATAGAAGACATGCGAGTGAAAGTTTTTATCACCTAGAAGAGAGTGAAAGGTTCAGTGACTGATTTGGTTAAGGATGATTGTGAGGCATGAAAATAGGGGACAGTTTAACAATGGCTACAATAAAATTGTCGCCACCACAACTTATGTAATATTGACCATTCATTTTTAATCTTTAATTCACACCATTCATTAAGTTGACTTTATAATTAAGTTATAATTAAAATTTATACATTAATACATTTGTACAATATTATTTGGCTTTATATTCCATAAATCTTTGTTAATGGTGCTTAAAAAATTTAAAGAAATAAAGGAACAATACCCCAAGAGAAAGAAAATAGGGGACTTAACTCGATTATGGGTGCGGTAATATGTTTGACACTTTTTTTTTTTTTTTTTTTTTTTTGAAGGAAACCCTAAAAAAGGGAACTATATAATACGTCAATCTCCGCCAATCGTACAACACTAACGGGGATATCCTCCTCCCAACTACGAAGGCCAAACTCCACAAAGTTGGAGATGAGCCAAGTAATGAACCACTTGATTCCCGGCACGTTTAACGAAAGACCAAACAACTACATCAAAATAAGAAACTAACGACAAAATATCATCAACAATTAAAAAGAAATCGCTAGCACCCATGGAACCGGAAATTCAATGTATTGTAGTTTCGAAAAGTGAAAATAATTAACGAAATCCCCCCCCTCACTCTAAAGAATAACATAGATTTGTTGGAATTTACATCAGCCAGGATTTTCGGTTGATCTGTAGCAGTGATAACTTTATAGTGGAAGTTTAACTTGAATAATACAGAATAATAATTATGTTATTTAGACATGTTTGGATCATCATTTTTTTATTTCTATGAAATAAAAATGAGATGATCAAGACATGTTATTATCCCTTGCTTTCTTTAATTTTATCGACGCTATCTTATATGGTTGTTAACGTCCCCGCCAAGTGACGTCTAAGGCATAATTTAGCATAAACATATAATTAGTGTACTCTGAATCTAAACCCGTAAATGTGAATAACTTTGTATAGAATTGAAAACGTGTTTAACATTTGAAAATTGTTTAAGAAATAACTAAAAACTAAGGGCCCGTTCGTTATCGTTATCGTTTTTGTTTTCGGTTTCCGTTTTTTGAAAACTAAACCAAAAACAGGAAACTAGAAAAAGCGGTTTTCACTTTTTAGTTGTCAGTTTTCAAAATCATCATGTTCCCAATAAATTGACTAATTTTTTATTTATTATAGGCCATATATCATATGACTTCGAAAAATAAAAAACCAAAAAACAGAAAACCACGATAATAGCGAACGGACATTCGACATTATTTTTGTTTTTCAGTTTCCGGTTTTCTAAAATCTAAAAATTGATTTTAATTTTTCGTTTTAAGTTTTTTATAAACTATAATAAAACTATATTAATTTGACTATTTAGATGCATGTTCCTCGAGTTTAGAGTTTAGATTAAAGTCAAACTCTGTATTGGTTAATTCTCCAATACGTCTTACCTCCATAAGTGTCACTTGCCAACTTATCTGGCTAGTTTTGACATCTATAAACTACTCTTATGAAAATAAAAAAAGAAAGAAAAAAAACAAGGCACATATAAAGCCATTGGAGGACCTGATGAAAGTAATTACCTTTCTTTAGCTATCGTTTGATCTCTCACACTAGTATACAATATTTGCTACCTTCAACGAGAGGAAAATATATGGGTTGCACTTCATTTTCCAAGGGCGAGAAATTACTTTCCCTAGTAAGGCAAAGGAAGCCACACATTTTCCTCACCCTATTAATAACACAAACAAAGGAAATTAAAATACGATCAAAGAAAGTTGTTTTCTTGCAACCACACAAAAGGAAGATATCAGTCAAGAATTGAGTTTTCGTCAGAAAAATGGATTTGATGGAAAATTACTTTCCATTGGAAATGTTTTCCATCGAACCAAACACACCCTTAGTTTTGCCAAAAGGGTTGTAAGTTGTTCTATTATTCAGTTCCACCAAGCAAGTTTTGGTTTACTTTTCACGAAGAAAAACGAAAAAATAGGAAACAACAAGCAATGCCGAATGCACCCCTAAATAACTTTGGATACACCTTCGGTATGTTTTTTTTCACCTTATTTTTTGGTAATTATAAGAATAAAAAAACATAAGTTTATCTAATTTAAGATAAGCTCTGATAAGTAGTAATAAGTTTACATAAGTAGAAATAATTTTAAATATGCAAAAATAAGGTAAAAAGAATGGACCTAGAATGATTAACCCAATTCTAAAATTATTTGGCATTATATATTGAGCCAAAAAAAACCCAAGTAATACGAGTACAAATAATTATACACAGTTTTAGCCAGGGGCGGTTCATTTATCAAGGAGGCCCTGTTTACTTAAGATTATATTGGTCCCTTTATTAATATATTAATTATTAAAAGTACAAAGATTTTTGAAAATTTAAATTCTGTATTATAAAATAAAAAATATTCACATCTAACATCATTGAGGTAAAATCAGAGGTGCTCTTTGAGTAAGGCTATGTTCATTTGGACTGAATAAACTTGAACTGAACTGAATAAACCTGAACTGAACTGAATAAAATGAAAACTGTGAGAGGAAACTAACTGAATTGAACTGAATAAACCTGAACTGAACTGAACTGAACTGAATAAACCTGAACTGAACTGAACTGAATTTTCATTAATTTAGTCCAAAAGAACAAGAGCCTAAGTGTCTCTTTAATGTCGGGCTCCATTGACTTTCATTTATTGGCATCAAGAGTTTATAGGATGAGTAGCCATGTGTTACAATCTTGTCTTATACTATCTATTTTAATAGTTAATAAGCTCATGGTTTTACTATTACCCTTTAGGAGGAGTTATATTCTCCTTATGACTTATTTTAGTATTAGAATTTGTGAAAAATATTCTTTTGAATTATTAGACAGTTAAGAGTGGCGTAAACCTTCAGTTTTAATCGTAGGAGTGTCTTAAAAATTATGGTCTGATTAATTGAGTGTGGAGTAATTTAAGGGAATCAAAACCGTAATAAGATTATCAGGAGTGGTATTTTGATCAATTTACTATCTGATTTCATATCAATCATACTGCTGCAATAAAAACTATGCATATATAATATACGAGTCCTACACCAACAATGAAAAATATATTATACAATGAGTTTATATCTATTAATATAAAAAATAGTATATGGGACCCAGAAATTTGTGGGGCCCTGTGCGGTCGCCTATGTCACACATGCTCAGCGCTGCCTCTGGTTTTAGCTTCATTAACCAGTAACCACAGTGAAAAAATACTAAACTAACAACCGTATAACTGACTAAGCTAACAACTAACTGTAACCACCGAGTTTGAACTTAATTTCTTTTCTCTTTTCTCTTTTTTTTTCCTTTCTTTGTTTTGTTGAAAAGAAACCAAAATGAAAAACGGGAAACTATATCTGACGATCATTTCTCCTCTATAAAAATTACCCACAACATAGAATAACCCAAAAAAATCTTCAAGAACTTCAACCTTTTACTTAACACTTAAACTTTAAATAACGGGGATGGCTAGGGCTAGGCACAAAACAAGAATAAAAGAAAAAGAAAAGAAAAATGGCAAACCTCACGACTTCGGGATGATTGCCGGTGAAGGCAGTGAGAGGAAAGAGAAAATCAAAGTTAGGGTTTTGGGGGGAAATAAACTAGAGAGAGAAAGAATAAGGAGAGAGAAAATGAGGTTAGGGTTTGGGGGAAATAAACTAGAACCCTAATAAAAGCTAACTCTCTTGATCACTAAAATTTTTCTTTAAACCTTCATCTTTGTAGGACTTTCATCCCGCATCCTTCCATCATCAATCGGTGCTCAATAAAAGCTAACTTTCTTTGAGTGAATTCGTTTGCATGCCAATCTTGATCACTAATTTTTTCTTTAAACCTTCATTTTCATTATTTTTGGAACTTTCATCGCTCAAAATTCAATCATCAATCGGCGCCTTCATCTATCATTCGAAAAGATTATTGATCAAGCACTAATCAAGGTAGAGTTTTTTTAATTATTTGGTTCACAAGTACTTGTTAATACTTACTTTTGTTTGCATGGTTTAGACACGTGTTATATGATTGTTTTTTTGTTGAGTTTTTTTTTCATTTACTTTTTTAGGGGAATTAACTTTAATTCATGCAATATTGGGAATGAAGATGGGAAGTTCAACGCCAAATGCAAGGGTAATAGACATTTTGAAGGATTATGTGAAAAGTCATCAAAGAGTCTTGCAAAAACATATTAGTCAACGAGATTTTTCATCCAAGAGTTTGAGAATTTTGGCCAATAAATAAAGGGAATGAACTATGGGATATGCATACAAGTTTGGGGAAAATTGAAGAAATGCACGAGGATGGGGCCTCCAACGTTAATATATGAAGTTGATTTTGAACATTTATGGTGTTTTAGATTCAAGAAAATAGGATTTGAAGGAAATTACTCAATGGGAGGAGATGATTGGATTAATTTTGTGGAAATTAATCAACTAAATGTTTGTAGAGTTGAAGTTCCAATTTTTAACTATTGTCTCTTCATTAATTTGGATAAGAAAATTGCAACTCAACAAGAAGAGATGCAACCCAAGTTGCCTTTAATTTGGCTGTCGGATAAATGCATGCAATGTAAAGATGTTAGTTGTTTGTATTGGAGATTGGAGATAAGAGTTAGACTAAGTTGTTTGTAAGTCTAACTCTATCCCCTCCTATAGTTTGTTATATGTTGCTATACTTACTGTATATTCATAAGTTGTTGAAGATGCCTTTAAGATGCTTTTCTATCTTTTAATTTGCAAACTTTATCCTTCCTAGTTTCTAGCTTTACGTAATTACCTTACATGCATTATGTTGTATAAATACTTTTGGGAAATTTCCTCAGGTTCCCTTGAGGTTTGGTGTAATTCCCAAAATAACCCCCACATTTGGAGAATTCCTCATATACCCCCTGAGGTTTGTGTTTGGGCTCAAGATACCCTTACTATGGACAAAACCCTAACGCCGATAGGTTTTCCCCTCTCTCTCTCCCCAATTTTTTCTCTCCTCCCATTCCCCGCCCATCGCCTAACCCCCCTCCCCCCCACTCCCTTCCCCATTCCCGATTCTCTCCCTTCTAACCCTCTCTTCTCTAGCATTATCACTCTTTACACTCTAATCCTCCTCTACTTCCCTCATATTTTCCTCAAAATTATAGTTTCCCCTCTTTTAATCTCCACTCTAATCATCCTACTAACTCTTTTAAGATTAGGCGCGTCTCAACAACAACACCAACAACAACAACAACCCAAGTATAAATCCCGTCCCAGTGGTGCAAATAATGCACCCCAACAAAACATAATTCAAAATGATCATCTTAAGGGTTTAAAACCCGGGCTCGAGCTCGAGCCTAAGCTCGAGCACGAGCCCTATAATGAAGGAGGAGTGGCAAACATACAAACGTGTGGTCCAAGTCAACTAGTAGGGTTTGACTCAACGCCAAACATGAGCAAGAGATGAAGGAAACAGATTCTTCACTTGAGAGTTGGGCCGATTTCGAGTGTTTGGGTTGGGTCGAACAACCCGAACCCGCTTTGGGGACCAATGTTTTCCTAGAGTGGAACGTGGGTGCGCCACTTGAGGTGATATACGAGGCGTTTGAGGGGGAAGAAGAGGGAGGAGAAGCTGAAAACGTTGCGTTTTGGAAGGATGAAAATGAGTTCAAGGTGGGAATAATAGAGAGGTACCCATCACTTTCCCGGTATTACCCGGAATCATTGGATTCGGATAGCTCATCATCAATGTTGTTGAATGAAGAACAATAAGACAGAGGAGATCAGTTGATTGAGATATGTCTTGATTATGGTTATGTTAATAAGAAGATCATTAATGATATCATTATCAAGCCTAAACAAGCTGGTGAGAAGGTTGGTGATCATAATTTTGATGATGAGGATAATTTAATTGAGATTGATATTTCTCCTACTAAAATTATGTCTCATTTTTCTTGGTGAGAATTGATACCTTTTTTCTTTTCTTTTTTATGTTTTTTTAGCGGGGGTGGTCTAAATTTTGTTGCTAATTAAGATTTGTTTCGGTTCGGCAAAAAATAAGTTGAGACACACAAAGCTTTAGTTTCGTTGAATATATCAATATATATATATACAAAGCATTATATAACTAACGTTTGATGAGAGGAAGAAATACAAAAGCAGGTGTGTTGACTATTGGATTACATATCTATACTAATATATTAAAAAGCGTTCCTAAGAACCCACAACCTCAAGTATGAAAGAAAGAGATACAACCATCACTCCACCATACTATTATTGCTTATTTAACCAAAATTAATGATGATATATGAATGGAAAACTTTTGAAATCCATATAATGAATGAGAAGACTTTTTAAAATGAGTATGAGATGACTTATTTAACTACTACTCCCTCCGACCCATAATATAGTGCTTGATTCCATTTTTTCATGGGAATTAAGGTAAATAAAATCTAAGAGGAAAGTAAAGACTTTCTACTTATTTAAATAAATGTTGGATGAAAAAAGGTGATTTTAGGAGAAAGAATGCAGAATAATTGGTGAAAGAGCATTAACCCTTGGGCCTTGGGTTGAATAAACAAAGCGAGTAAAACTAATTTCAAGAAGCAAATAAATGATGATGCCATGGTTTTTCTAGGCAAATCACGAAAAAATATGGAATTAAATATAGAACAAAGCACTATATATTTGAACACACAAAATGGAAATGAAGCACTATATTATGGAACGGAGGAAGTACTAAATTATAGCACGGAGAAACCATGGGACATCGTTTGGGGCCTAAATACTAGTTTATATGTAATTAATAAGAGCTTGTAATATGTCAGTATGCCTTATGAGAAGTATTATTAGTTAGTTTAATCATTATTAAGAAAAGAAAAAAGAATGTTTCATAATTAGGGCGCGGATCAAATAAGTTGATAATCATATTGTAGGTGTGGACGACTTTTTTTTTTACATTATTGCTCTCATCCAAGACTTATTGTTACGTTTGTTTGGATTGGAAGAAATCATGTTGGTAAAGTTGGTTTGTAAGATGTAAGAAAGACTTATTTGTTGTATTAACCTGTGTTTTGATTATTTGCATACACACATATAACTTAGTTTTGATGGAAAACCCCTCCAATGCCCTAAGTTAGCTAAGAGAAATTAAAAAGAGAGTAAAAATCAAAAGCTTGGGGAAGTTTTATTATCTATGGAAGAATGTGAATTACCTTGAAGTTCCCTCTTGATGGCTATTTTTATGCAACATGCATTGCCATTGGATGATGGACTAGTGCTATGGTATGACTGGGCCTTGTGCCTATTTTGGGATCCTTATGTTATCATGTGGCAATCCCACATTGTTTGTACATTGTTTATAAACGAGCTGGTAATTATCCATGGTTGAATGGATTATCCACCCATATGTCCCTGATAAATGGGTGAAAATCTGCCATGAGGCGGGTGACGGGTGGGTGGCCTTGAAATTCCCTCTTGAAAATCAGATTTTTACTCCCTAAGATAAATGATTTTCGAATCCAAAAGATACGATTTAACAGAAGATAAAATGAATCTTTTAACAAACAAAATCCAGTCAGATCTGCGAGGCGCGACGCGCAACCAAATGCGCGCGCACAACATCGAGACAGCGGTGAAATACATAAACACGAAAGAACATGAGCTGACGCAGAAAGTCTGCGTCACCCCGTGCACGACACGCATGACCGTGCACCGAACGCAACCCTGGTGGACATTACCATTGTTATTTAGTCGTTACTTAAACTAGTATTACTAATGTTAATACTACTTCTAAGAATGTTTAGGAGCAAATATTTTATTTATGCCATTATATAGATAAGTTTATAAAAATTATTATTGTTTTTAAAGGAAGATTATTTCTAAGGAAATTTTATTAGTTATATGATTTTTTTCTTATGATCTCAATTATAAAGAGGCTACGGCTTGTTATTTATTAGCAAAAATGGTAACTATTATTATTTATCCACGCAACGGCTTGTTATATATTAGCAACAAAGGTAGCCATTATATTATATAATTTACCCACTTGTAGTAACTCATTTGGACAAGGTAGCAACGCTGCCTTGTCATAGACTCATTAAGCAATACTAAACTTTAGGAAAGGTACCTCGACAACGAAAAAGGATTTTATTATTATAGTTATATGCTACATACATATATATATATATATGAAAAGCTACACGTTTCAAATGTTCAATTAAATAAAGTTTTAAATTCCTACATGTACATGTACTCGGTATATTTACTAACACGGTTTTTTTTCAGTTTTGTCCCTGTGATGACCCTGGCGAGCAGAGATTACAGTTTGATATGCTGCATATACTTTAAAGAGTGGAGCTAGTGAGGAATAATAATTAAGCTAGGAGTTGTTATTTTATTTTCTCAAAATTCCATTATTATAGTTGGATAATAATTTTCATTTCAATAAAAAGTTTTCAGTTACTCCATGTATTAGTTTAAAGTTCAGTTAGTAGCTAGTATTAAAGCCTTTGACGTTATCACGTGGCGGTAATACTCTCAAGTTTCTCAAGTGTTTTATATTTAAATATGTTTACTAGAAAAAGAAAAATTTGGGGGTGTTAAAATGGTCCTCAAGATTAATCCCTCAATCAATCCACTAAATCCTTTCTCGAATAGTTAATTGATTAAGAGATCAAATAAGCACGAGAAATCCCTAAATAAAAGAATCCACTTAATTTCTACCCAATATTTTGCTTTAGTAATTAAGTTGATTCATGGGGATGAGATTTGGGTTCAATATTTGATTAAGAAAGTTTGTAACCAAAAAAACAAAGCATAAATGTGATCAATATCTATCCTAAGGCATCAAAACACCAATATCAACGCATAACATCATTAAATCACCACAATTACACTAACAATCAAGGAAACCCCTTATTCATACTTTCACCCAAATCCTATTTAGGAAACTACTTTCTTATCATAGAATGTAAACATAAATATCTGAAATTAAAAACTAATCTAGGGCTAAACGTGATTAATTAGATTGAGAGAATAACAAATAATATGATGAAACTATAAACTATAGGATCTATAACTATGAAATATAAAAGATAAGAACAATTACAAGAAGAAAAAAACTGAAAAATTGCATTCTTGAATTAGTTAAAAGGATCTTAGAGAAGTAGAGATTAACAATCTTTCGTATAAAAATCTCATATCTCAAAGTTTAATGTGCTTCTCTCTCTAATTAAGTAGAACCCTAATAAACTCTCTAAAACTAGAAAAAAGCATAATCAGAAAATAATGTTTAACTAATGTTTTAATTGGCATGAGGCCTTACAAAAATTATCTGTAACACGATAGGTACGGATGCACCTTACAAACAGGTGCGGCCGCAACAAATATTTGACTTCGCAGTAGCAAAGACGGCGTCGCATGGGTGCGGCGCACCCCGATGACTCGGTGGGGGCGCACCTCAATAATAGGTGCGGGCGCACCAAACTTTCTCGTCAACCCCCTCCTTTTCTTCTCTTTTGGTGCGGATGGGGTAAGTAATGGTGCGGGCACAACATACCTCAATGAGTCCCTTTTTCATGCTTCATTTGCCGTTTCTTCCAACTTGCAACCATCTTAAACGTTCACACCTAAAATCTAAGCACGACAAACACGAGATAAAAGTAAAATGTACTAGTAATCCGTTAAAAAATGACCAAAAATCTAGCTAAAAGTCACTATGATTAAGTGAATGAGATGGAAGGGAAAAGGGGAGAAAAGAGAGGGAAGAAAGGGGAGAAAGAGGATCAAAATGAGCTAAGAGGGATCCATTAAGTACGCTAGAAACACACTTATCCGGATCCTTTCTAGAGTAGAAATCTATTTATCAAATATATCCAAAGAATATTTTATATTCTATCAAATAGAAGACATGCGAGTGAAAGTTTTTATCACCTAGAAGAGAGTGAAAGGTTCAGTGACTGATTTGGTTAAGGATGATTGTGAGGCATGAAAATAGGGGACAGTTTAACAATGGCTACAATAAAATTGTCGCCACCACAACTTATGTAATATTGACCATTCATTTTTAATCTTTAATTCACACCATTCATTAAGTTGACTTTATAATTAAGTTATAATTAAAATTTATACATTAATACATTTGTACAATATTATTTGGCTTTATATTCCATAAATCTTTGTTAATGGTGCTTAAAAAATTTAAAGAAATAAAGGAACAATACCCCAAGAGAAAGAAAATAGGGGACTTAACTGATTATGGGTGCGGTAATATGTTTGACACTTCTTTTTTTTTTTTTTTTTTTTTGAAGGAAACCCTAAAAAAGGGAACTATATAATACGTCAATCTCCGCCAATCGTACAACACTAACAGGGATATCCTCCTCCCAACTACGAAGGCCAAACTCCACAGGTTGGAGATGAGCCAAGTAATGAACCACTTGATTCCCGGCACGTTTAACGAAAGACCAAACAACTACATCAAAATAAGAAACTAACGACAAAATATCATCAACAATTAAAAAGAAATCGCTAGCACCCATGGAACCGGAAATTCAATGTATTGTAGTTTCGAAAAGTGAAAATAATTAACGAAATCCCTCCCCCCCCTCACTCTAAAGAATAACATAGATTTGTTGGAATTTACATCAGCCAGGATTTTCGGTTGATCTGTAGCAGTGATAACTTTATAGTGGAAGTTTAACTTGAATAATACAGAATAATAATTATGTTATTTAGACATGTTTGGATCATCATTTTTTTATTTCTATGAAATAAAAATGAGATGATCAAGACATGTTATTATCCCTTGCTTTCTTTAATTTTATCGACGCTATCTTATATGGTTGTTAACGTCCCCGCCAAGTGACGTCTAAGGCATAATTTAGCATAAACATATAATTAGTGTACTCTGAATCTAAACCCGTAAATGTGAATAACTTTGTATAGAATTGAAAACGTGTTTAACATTTGAAAATTGTTTAAGAAATAACTAAAAACTAAGGGTCCGTTCGTTATCGTTTTTTGTTTTCAGTTTTCAGTTTTTTTGAAAACTAAACCAAAAACAGGAAACTAGAAAAAGCGGTTTTCACTTTTTAGTTGTCAGTTTTCAAAATCATCATGTTCCCAATAAATTGACTAATTTTTTATTTATTATAGGCCATATATCATATGACTTCGAAAAATAAAAAACCAAAAAACAGAAAACCACGATAATAGCGAACGGACATTCGACATTATTTTTGTTTTTCAGTTTCCGGTTTTCTAAAATCTAAAAATTGATTTTAATTTTTCGTTTTAAGTTTTTTATAAACTATAATAAAACCATATTAATTTGACTATTTAGATGCATGTTCCTCGAGTTTAGAGTTTAGATTAAAGTCAAACTCTGTATTGGTTAATTCTCCAATACGTCTTACCTCCATAAGTGTCACTTGCCAACTTATCTGGCTAGTTTTGACATCTATAAACTACTCTTATGAAAATAAAAAAAGAAAGAAAAAAAACAAGGCACATATAAAGCCATTGGAGGACCTGATGAAAGTAATTACCTTTCTTTAGCTATCGTTTGATCTCTCACACTAGTATACAATATTTGCTACCTTCAACGAGAGGAAAATATATGGGTTGCACTTCATTTTCCAAGGGCGAGAAATTACTTTCCCTAGTAAGGCAAAGGAAGCCACACATTTTCCTCACCCTATTAATAACACAAACAAAGGAAATTAAAATACGATCAAAGAAAGTTGTTTTCTTGCAACCACACAAAAGGAAGATATCAGTCAAGAATTGAGTTTTCGTCAGAAAAATGGATTTGATGGAAAATTACTTTCCATTGGAAATGTTTTCCATCGAACCAAACACACCCTTAGTTTTGCCAAAAGGGTTGTAAGTTGTTCTATTATTCAGTTCCACCAAGCAAGTTTTGGTTTACTTTTCACGAAGAAAAACGAAAAAAATAGGAAACAACAGCAATGCCGAATGCAGCCTAAATAACTTTGGATACACACTGGTATGTTTTTTTTCACCTTATTTTTCGGTAATTATAAGAATAAAAAAACATAAGTTTATCTAATTTAAGATAAGCTCTGATAAGTAGTAATAAGTTTACATAAGTAGAAATAATTTTAAATATGCAAAAATAAGGTAAAAAGAATGGACCTAGAATGATTAACCCAATTCTAAAATTATTTGGCATTATATATTGAGCCAAAAAAAACCCAAGTAATACGAGTACAAATAATTATACACAGTTTTAGCCAGGGGCGGTTCATTTATCAAGGAGGCCCTGTTTACTTAAGATTATATTGGTCCCTTTATTAATATATTAATTATTAAAAGTACAAAGATTTTTGAAAATTTAAATTCTGTATTATAAAATAAAAAATATTCACATCTAACATCATTGAGGTAAAATCAGAGGTGCTCTTTGAGTAAGGCTATGTTCATTTGGACTGAATAAACTTGAACTGAACTGAATAAACCTGAACTGAACTGAATAAAATGAAAACTGTGAGAGGAAACTAACTGAATTGAACTGAATAAACCTGAACTGAACTGAACTGAACTGAATAAACCTGAACTGAACTGAACTGAATTTTCATTAATTTAGTCCAAAAGAACAGAGCCTAAGTGTCTCTTTAATGTCGGGCTCCATTGACTTTCATTTATTGGCATCAAGAGTTTATAGGATGAGTAGCCATGTGTTACAATCTTGTCTTATACTATCTATTTTAATAGTTAATAAGCTCATGGTTTTACTATTACCCTTTAGGAGGAGTTATATTCTCCTTATGACTTATTTTAGTATTAGAATTTGTGAAAAATATTCTTTTGAATTATTAGACAGTTAAGAGTGGCGTAAACCTTCAGTTTTAATCGTAGGAGTGTCTTAAAAATTATGGTCTGATTAATTGAGTGTGGAGTAATTTAAGGGAATCAGAACCGTAATAAGATTATCAGGAGTGGTATTTTGATCAATTTACTATCTGATTTCATATCAATCATACTGCTGCAATAAAAACTATGCATATATAATATACGAGTCCTACACCAACAATGAAAAATATATTATACAATGAGTTTATATCTATTAATATAAAAAATAGTATATGGGACCCAGAAATTTGTGGGGCCCTGTGCGGTCGCCTATGTCACACATGCTCAGCGCTGCCTCTGGTTTTAGCTTCATTAACCAGTAACCACAGTGAAAAAATACTAAACTAACAACCGTATAACTGACTAAGCTAACAACTAACTGTAACCACCGAGTTTGAACTTAATTTCTTTTCTCTTTTCTCTTTTTTTTTCCTTTCTTTGTTTTGTTGAAAAGAAACCAAAATGAAAAACGGGAAACTATATCTGACGATCATTTCTCCTCTATAAAAATTACCCACAACATAGAATAACCCAAAAAAATCTTCAAGAACTTCAACCTTTTACTTAACACTTAAACTTTAAATAACGGGGATGGCTAGGGCTAGGCACAAAACAAGAATAAAAGAAAAAGAAAAGAAAAATGGCAAACCTCACGACTTCGGGATGATTGCTAGGTGAAGGCAGTGAGAGGAAAGAGAAAATCAGGTTAGGGTTTTGGGGGGAAATAAACTAGAGAGAGAAAGAATAAGGAGAGAGAAAATGAGGTTAGGGTTTGGGGGAAATAAACTAGAACCCTAATAAAAGCTAACTCTCTTGATCACTAAAATTTTTCTTTAAACCTTCATCTTTGTAGGACTTTCATCCTGCATCCTTCCATCATCAATCGGTGCTCAATAAAAGCTAACTTTCTTTGAGTGAATTCGTTTGCATGCCAATCTTGATCACTAATTTTTTCTTTAAACCTTCATTTTCATTATTTTTGGAACTTTCATCGCTCAAAATTCAATCATCAATCGGCGCCTTCATCTATCATTCGAAAAGATTATTGATCAAGCACTAATCAAGGTAGAGTTTTTTTAATTATTTGGTTCACAAGTACTTGTTAATACTTACTTTTGTTTGCATGGTTTAGACACGTGTTATATGATTGTTTTTTTGTTGAGTTTTTTTTTCATTTACTTTTTTAGGGGAATTAACTTTAATTCATGCAATATTGGGAATGAAGATGGGAAGTTCAACGCCAAATGCAAGGGTAATAGACATTTTGAAGGATTATGTGAAAAGTCATCAAAGAGTCTTGCAAAAACATATTAGTCAACGAGATTTTTCATCCAAGAGTTTGAGAATTTTGGCCAATAAATAAAGGGAATGAACTATGGGATATGCATACAAGTTTGGGGAAAATTGAAGAAATGCACGAGGATGGGGCCTCCAACGTTAATATATGAAGTTGATTTTGAACATTTATGGTGTTTTAGATTCAAGAAAATAGGATTTGAAGGAAATTACTCAATGGGAGGAGATGATTGGATTAATTTTGTGGAAATTAATCAACTAAATGTTTGTAGAGTTGAAGTTCCAATTTTTAACTATTGTCTCTTCATTAATTTGGATAAGAAAATTGCAACTCAACAAGAAGAGATGCAACCCAAGTTGCCTTTAATTTGGTCAGTTCGGATAAATGCATGCAATGTAAAGATGTTAGTTGTTTGTATTGGAGATTGGAGATAAGAGTTAGACTAAGTTGTTTGTAAGTCTAACTCTATCCCCTCCTATAGTTTGTTATATGTTGCTATACTTACTGTATATTCATAAGTTGTTGAAGATGCCTTTAAGATGCTTTTCTATCTTTTAATTTGCAAACTTTATCCTTCCTAGTTTCTAGCTTTACGTAATTACCTTACATGCATTATGTTGTATAAATACTTTTGGGAAATTTCCTCAGGTTCCCTTGAGGTTTGGTGTAATTCCCAAAATAACCCCCACATTTGGAGAATTCCTCATATACCCCCGAGGTTTGTGTTTGGGCTCAAGATACCCTTACTATGGACAAAACCCTAACGCCGATAGGTTTTCCCTCTCTCTCCCCAATTTTTTCTCTCCTCCCATTCCCCGCCCACCGCCTAACCCCCTCCCCCCACTCCCTTCCCCATTCCCGATTCTCTCCCTTCTAACCCTCTCTTCTCTAGCATTATCACTCTTTACACTCTAATCCTCCTCTACTTCCCTCATATTTTCCTCAAAATTATAGTTTCCCCTCTTTTAATCTCCACTCTAATCATCCTACTAACTCTTTTAAGATTAGGCGCGTCTCAACAACAACACCAACAACAACAACAACCCAGTATAAATCCCGTCCAGGGTGCAAATAATGCACCCCAACAAAACATAATTCAAAATGATCATCTTAAGGGTTTAAAACCCGGGCTCGAGCTCGAGCCTAAGCTCGAGCACGAGCCCTATAATGAAGGAGGAGTGGCAAACATACAAACGTGTGGTCCAAGTCAACTAGTAGGGTTTGACTCAACTGCCAAACATGAGCAAGAGATGAAGGAAACAGATTCTTCACTTGAGAGTTGGGCCGATTTCGAGTGTTTGGGTTGGGTCGAACAACCCGAACCCGCTTTGGGGACCAATGTTTTCCTAGAGTGGAACGTGGGTGCGCCACTTGAGGTGATATACGAGGCGTTTGAGGGGGAAGAAGAGGGAGGAGAAGCTGAAAACGTTGCGTTTTGGAAGGATGAAAATGAGTTCAAGGTGGGAATAATAGAGAGGTACCCGTCACTTTCCCGATATTACCCGGAATCATTGGATTCGGATAGCTCATCATCAATGTTGTTGGATGAAGAACAATAAGACAGAGGAGATCAGTTGATTGAGATATGTCTTGATTATGGTTATGTTAATAAGAAGATCATTAATGATATCATTATCAAGCCTAAACAAGCTGGTGAGAAGGTTGGTGATCATAATTTTGATGATGAGGATAATTTAATTGAGATTGATATTTCTCCTGCTAAAATTATGTCTCATTTTTCTTGGTGAGAATTGATACCTTTTTTTCTTTTCTTTTTTATGTTTTTTTAGCGCGGGTGGTCTAAATTTTGTTGCTAATTAAGCTTTGTTCTGGTTCAGCAAAAATAAGTTGAGACACACAAAGCTTTAGTTTCGTTGAATATATCAATATATATATATATATATACAAAGCATTATATAACTAACGTTTGATGAGAGGAAGAAATACAAAAGCAGGTGTGCTGATTATTGGATTACATATTCTGCATATCTATATCTATACTAATATATTAAAAAGCGTTCCTAAGAACCCACAACCTCAAGTATGAAAGAAAGAGATACAACCATCACTCCACCATACTATTATTGCTTATTTAACCAAAATTAATGATGATATATGAATGGAAAACTTTTGAAATCCATATAATGAATGAGAAGACTTTTTAAAATGAGTATGAGATGACTTATTTAACTACTACTCTCTCCGTCCCATAATATAGTGCTTGATTCCATTTTTTCACGGGAATTAAGGTAAATAAAATCTAAGAGGAAAGTAAAGACTTTCTACTTATTTAAATAAATGTTGGATGAAAAAAGGTGATTTTAGGAGAAAGAATGGAGAATAATTGGTGAAAGAGCATTAACCCTTGGGCCTTGGGTTGAATAAACAAAGCAGAAAACTAATTTCAAGAAGCAAATAAATGATGATGCCATGGTTTTTCTAGGCAAATCACGAAAAAATATGGAATTAAATATAGAACAAAGCACTATATATTTGAACACACAAAATGGAAATGAAGCACTATATTATGGAACGGAGGGAGTACTAAATTATAGCACAGATAAACCATGGGACATCGCTGGGGCCTAAATACTAGTTTATATGTAATTAATAAGAACTTGTAATATGTCAGTATGCCTTATGAGAAGTATTATTAGTTAGTTTAATCATTATTAAGAAAAGAAAAAAGAATGTTTCATAATTAGGGCGCGGATCAAATGAGTTGATTATCATATTGTAGGTGTGGACGACTTTTTTTTTTACATTATTGCTCTCATCCAAGACTTATTGTTACGTTTGTTTGGATTGGAAGAAATCATGTTGGTGAAGTTGGTTTGTAAGATGTAAGAAAGACTTATTTGTTGTATTAACCTGTGTTTTGATTATTTGCATACACACATATAAGTTGGTTTTGATGGAAAACCCCTCCAATGCCCTAAGTTAGAGAAAGAGAGTAAAAATCAAAAGCTTGGGGAAGTTTTATTATCTATGGCAGAATGTGAATTACCTTGTGATGAGTGATATTTATATCACTCAAATACCTTATTTTCCTCATGTTTAGAGTCATTTTTCCTCTTCATTTAACACTTTCTAGCTTATTTTGCTTAATTTAGAGTAATTGAGTTATTTGTAGCTTATTTGTGAATATTAGTTATTTTGGCTATTTATATATGGTTTGGTAATGCTTATTTGTGTTTGATGTTGAAGGATCCACCTTAGAGGTCTCCATACCACACACCAAGCATAGAGTGGAGCAATTTTACCAAAATAAGAGCTTTTGGAAGGATTTGTGCATAAGGGTCGTATTCAAACGGCCATAACTTTCATCATACAAAATATTTTTCAGTGATTCAAGTTGTACATGAAAGTTTGGCTCGATAGCTTTCCAACGAGTAGTCACAAGCCCAATTCCGATGAAAAATGAAAAAGATATGGCTGTTTGAAGTCGGGTGCGTCTGCCAGAACTGCGCGCCCGCTCCGTATTGTCTAGCGCGCCCGCGCTGGAGGCCCAGAAACCTTCTGCCTGCGTGAAATTGTATGGAGAGCCCGCTCCAAACTATATGGAGCGCCCGCGCCACTTGACCTGTGCGGAAATCCCTGTTTTTCGACCCGTTTAATGATGTAATGTTTTTTTATTTTAAAAGGACGAATCCCTAGCTTTTGAAAGGGGGGAGAGGAGAGCTAGCCTCCATAAGCTTAGTTAGAAGTTTTAGTTAGGGTTTTTAGAGAGAGAAACTCTCATCTTCTAGAGAGAGAAGTGAGAGAAACTTGTTGAAAGCTTGGATTTTGAAGAATCTAAGAAGGAAACTTGAAGATTTGGAGACTCCTTGCAACTTTAATGAGAATTTCTTACTCTCTCTCTCTCATGTTTTGTTGCTTTATCTACTTATTTTCATGTCATTTTCACTCTATTTACTTGTTCATCCTAGATTAGTGTTTGATTTCATGTTTTTAGTTTGTTATTTATTTCATTTAATAATTTATTATGATTTGTGAGTAGTTATTTTGCTTGGGAGGGGATGAAGCCATTAATGATATCATGAGCCTTTGGGTCATATTTGGGGTTATTTTGGAAAATGAAATCAAATGAGCAATAGGGGTTTTATTGTTGGTTTTTGTGATTGGCCTCCATGAAAACTTAATTATTAGTCACTTCAATGAAGGATTGAAAGATGAAATTGAAGAGTTGACTCCCTATTTGTTCACTCAACTAAACTTGCATGAAAATAGGGGTTTTAGTTAAGGGATATATTTAGTCATCTTGTTATTCATGCTCTTAAGTTGGGGGTTTGTTGCATGAAAATAGGACATAATCTCCAATTTGAGTAACCCTCTTTAGCTTGAAAGAGTAATTAGGGATTTGTTAGATGATCCCTTTGATTCATTCTCTTTATATTATTTCCTTATTTGCCTAATTGTTTTCATGATTGAAATAATTGGTGAAGTCCCCTACCCTAGTTCCTTTTGTTTAATAGTTTTTAGTTGATAATTGACAAATCTCTTAACTATATCTTAGCCTAGCTTATTATAATTAATATTTTCGGTGATTACCCTTAGTCTTTGTGGAAGAATGACCCTTGCTTGCCATTATACTTAGGTTAGTGGTTAGTTAGGTAGTTTGATTTAGGGGTTTTGTCCAACGACCAAAATCTCTATTATCAAAATGGCGCCGTTGCCGGGGACTTCGGCTAGCATTGATTTGTGTTGATTAGGTGAGTCTAGGCCATTTGTGAATATTTCTCTTTTCTTTGGTTTATTTGATTTGATTTGATTTTCTTTTCCTTTTAAAAACTAAAAAAATGGCAATATTCTCCGTTCCCCAATTTGAACATGAAGTATTTTGGAGGTACTATTGGAGGCTTGGAGATTCTCTTGGTTGTGACCATAGCTTTGAAAAATGGGAGATTTGTGATGTGATGTTTGAAGGTCTAAATGAAGAAACTATAAGGGTGGTAGAGTCTATGTCTAGTTGTGACTTCCATGCTCAATCTTTTGATGAGGCTTGGAGTCTTTTTGAGTGGTTGGCTAGAGAAACCTATGAATGGGAAATGTCAATGCATGCTAACCAAAATCTTGAAAATTTCTCTGGTTATGAACCTGAGACTTGTATTCCTCCCCCATCTTGCTCTCATTTGAATGATGCATACTCTAATGTTAATGATGTTCATGCATCTCATAAATTGGCAAAATTGCCCTCAAATCATTGCATGAATTTCCATGATCTATCCTATGATCCCCATCCCCAAAATGATTTTCAAAATTCTTCACAACCCGAATTGTTGGAGTCTAATTTGGAGACCATGATGGTTGATTATTTGGCACAACAAAAAGAGTTTATGGAGCACATGAATCATAATATGGAAACTCTCAAAATGCTAGATACCCAAGTTTCTCAATTGTTGGAGTCTAGGTTGGAGCCTACTTTTGCAAATCAAGAGCAAAATGGATCTTATGATGACCATGATGAGATTATTAATGATGATGATGATGATGATGAATCGGGATATGTTGATAATGGAAGTCATTAAAGAGAAAGTGAGATTTTGAACTTTGAAGATTTGAATGAAGATGTGGGTCAAAATCTTAAGGTTTTGGGAGAAGATTTCTCTTTAGAGGTGCATGAAGTTGAGAGCAAAGAGTACCATGAGCCTTTGTTAATTGAGGATCCAATTCATGAGTCTCACACTCTTATCTCAAGGAAACTTGAACTACATCATTCCCCTCCTATCTTTGAGAACCCATTTTCTACTACCCTTCTTCTCACATGCAAAGAAAATGCTATATTTGAGAGCAATATAGATGCAAGTGCTAATGAACTCCCTCCCCAATTTAACCTCCAACCAATTGATGATCATTCATTGGAATTTGAGAATGAATTGAGGTTGTTGAGAGTTCACTTAGGTTGTGATGATGTGTTTGAGAATGCGTTTGAAGTTAATGTTGATGCTCTAGAGCATAACTTGTCGATGGAAAAAGTCTCACCTCTTAAGTCTTGTGATATGAGTGAAATGGTTAGTGAAAACCTTGTTTGTATCCCTTACCCTCATATTTCATTTGCAAGAAGGATTGACCTTATTCCCTCTACTCCCATTTTATACCCATTCTCATCTCTCAAAACTCCACCTCTTGATGAGTTTCTTGCCTCTTTTGACTTTCAAGTGTCCAATTCGTTTATTATTGAGGAGAAGAGTGAGCTTGCCACCAAAAAAGATTTTATTGAGGAGATTTTGCCACTTTATTCTTCTTTTTCTTCTTATATTGATTCTTCTCTTTCTTGGCATCCCTCTCCTCATTTGCATGGAGTTGCATTGCAATTTATGCACACTTTGCATTTTGTCATTGCATACTTAATAATAATTGAAATGTGTGCTAGTGCATTTGACAAACTCTTACAATCGTTGAATTGCTATTTACTATAAAGGTCAAGCTTATGACCTTAAACAAGCCTTTCTCGGGAAGTAACCCGACCGTGATTTATTGCTTTCATTTTCTTTCTTTTAATTTTACTCACTTTTGTTTTATTTCCTTGATTTTGATTTAGGTACATAATTGGAATAAGACACATTCCCAATAGCACGTGGAAAGCAAATCATGGTTTTGAGGAAGTTGATTAGAAATGGAGACATTTGGTCATTTGCGGGTATCTACACCCACCTATTATCCGGTAGCATCCTTCCTTTTCTCTTTCTTTAATGCTTTATGATTGTGGAACATGTGCTTGTTGGTTTAGATGTTTCTTCCCCCCCTCCCTCCCTTTGATCTTCTTGCTCAAGCATTGAGGACAATGCTTTATTCTAGCTTTGGGGAGTAGCTATTCGCTAGCTTGGGGGAGGTGTATATACTTTATTTCTTTACTCTTTTTTAATTTTCAAAATCTAAAAATATTTTCCTTTATTTTCTTTTCTTTTTCCCTATAAAAAAATGAAAAAAAAATGGAAAACTTGAAAATCCACAAAAAAATTGAGGAATAAAGAAAAGTACAAAGCATTTTGTGTCCAATGGAAGATTCTTGATGGCAAATTTAAGTAGATTCCTTTGTTTTGGTCATTTGGGTAGACAAGTATAGGTGTTTCCATTGGATGCTTGTATGTGTAATTTGGGGCGATTAGGGATCGATTAATCTTTGTTGCTTAATTCTCTACTTGAAAAAACATTCTATGATTCTAAATGTTGTCAAACTTTGTGTTGAAAAGAGTCGAATTATTTCTCTTTTGGAAGTTGTGGTGACCCTAGTTGAACCTTGAAATCTCTTTGGTGCACAAGTCTTTACCTCCGAATAAGTTATGCTAAGAGTTAAATTCGATTGTAAAAAAAAAAGTAGTTTATGTCTTGAGTCCAATAAGTGGAGCCAATGAGCCCACAAGGCATAATAAGCCTACTAAAGTCCATGAAACAAAACAAAAAAAACGAAAAAGAGTCAATAAGTGGTAACATCCACATATCCTTGAGAAAGTGGGTTTGTCGAAATGATTGAGTGGGAGCTCGAAAAGTTAATAAGTAGAGATCCCCTAGTAATGATGAATGTCATTATGGCTTAAGCATTGAGACTCTAGACCCATTTCTCAATCATTCTAATCCTACAATCATGGTTTTTTCTTAGCAAAAGTCAAGTTTGGAGGAGTTCATGTGCACTAGTTAGGATTGATCTTGGGACCTTCTTCATCCATTTGAGAACGATTTGTGACTCTTGAATGCCTAAGTAGACTCTAATTGATGGTTGAAGCTTTTGAGAGTGTTAAATTTTTGCACCTTAGATTAGCCTATTCCCTATATTCCTAAATCATGGATACATATTGATAATGGTTATGCTTTGAAAGTTTGTTTAATTGCCTATTGCTTTGTGAACCATGGTTAAAGAGATGACTTTGGGCTAATTATATATATTTATGCTTGATTAGAGTTGTGGGTTAAGACTCTTGGGAAACCCTCATGAGAGCAAACTCGTCCACTAGAGCGATCTAGGGGTTTAAATGGCTTGTTGCACATGCTAAGTGCAACCGTGATTCCTACGGCAGTGAATTAGAATTTCTAGCTTTTTAGAGTAGTACTTTATTATTTTGTTTCATTTGCTCGAGGACGAGCAAAGGTTAAGCTTGGGGGATTTTGATGAGTTATATTTATATCACTCAAATACCTTATTTTCCTCATGTTTAGAGTCATTTTTCCTCTTCATTTATCACTTTCTAGCTTATTTTGCTTAATTTAGATAATAGAGATTTTGGTCGTTGGACAAAACCCCTAAATCAAACTACCTAACTAACCACTAACCTAAGTATAATGGCAAGCAAGGGTCATTCTTCCACAAGGACTAAGGGTAATCACCGAAAATATTAATTATAATAAGCTAGGCTAAGATATAGTTAAGAGATTTGTCAATTATCAACTAAAAACTATTAAACAAAAGGAACTAGGGTAGGGAACTTCACCAATTATTTCAATCATGAAAACAATTAGGCAAATAAGGAAATAATATAAAGAGAATGAATCAAAGGGATCATCTAACAAATCCCTAATTACTCTTTCAAGCTAAAGAGGGTTACTCAAATTGGAGATTATGTCCTATTTTCATGCAACAAACCCCCAACTCAAGAGCATGAATAACAAGATGACTAAATATATCCCTTAACTAAAACCCCTATTTTCATGCAAGTTTAGTTAAGTGAACAAATAGGGAGTCAACTCTTCAATTTCATCTTTCAATTCTTCATTGAAGTGACTAATAATTAAGTTTTCATGGAGGCCAATCACAAAAACCAACAATAAAACCCCTATTGCTCATTTGATTTCATTTTCCAAAATAACCCCAAATATGACCCAAAGGCTCATGATATCATTAATGGCTTCATCCCCTCCCAAGCAAAATAACTACTCACAAATCATAATAAATTATTAAATGAAATAAATAACAAACTAAAAACATGAAATCAAACACTAATCTAGGATGAACAAGTAAATAGAGTGAAAATGACATGAAAATAAGTAGATAAAGCAACAAAACATGAGAAAGAGAGTAAGAAATTCTCATTAAAGTTGCAATGAGTCTCCAAATCTTCAAGTTTCCTTCTTATATTCTTCAAAATCCAAGCTTTCAACAAGTTTCTCTCACTTCTCTCTCTAGAAGATGAGAGTTTCTCTCTCTAAAAACCCTAACTAAAACTTCTAACTAAGCTTATGGAGGCTAGCTCTCCTCTCCCCCCCTTTCAAAAGCTAGGGATTCGTCCTTTTGAAAGATTTTAACATTACATCATTAAACGGGTCGAAAAACAGGGATTTCCGCACAGATCAAGTGGCGCGGGCGCTCCATATAGTTTGGAGCGGGCTCTCCATACAATTTCACGCAGGCAGAAGGTTTCTGGGCCTCCAGCGCGGGCGCCCTAGACAATACGGAGAGGGCGCGCAGTTCTGGCAGACGCACCCGACTTCAAACAGCCATATCTCTTTCATTTTTCATCGGAATTGGGCTTGTGACTACTCGTTGGAAAGCTATCGAGCCAAAATTTTATCTACAACTTGAATCACTGCAAAAATATTTTGTGTGATGAAAGTTATGGCCGTTTGAATACGACCCTTATGCACAAATCCTTCCAAAAGCTCTTATTTTGGTAAAATTGCTCCACTCTATGCTTGGTGTGTGGTATGGAGACCTCTAAGGTGGATTTTTCAACATCAAACACAAATAAGCATTACCAAACCATATATAAATAGCCAAAATAACTAATATTCACAAATAAGCTACAAATAACTCAATTACTCTAAATTAAGCAAAATAAGCTAGAAAGTGATAAATGAAGAGGAAAAATGACTCTAAACATGAGGAAAATAAGTTATTTGAGTGATATAAATATCACTCATCACCTTAAAATTCCCTCTTGATGGCTATTTTTATGCAATATGCATTGCCATTGGATTATGGACTAGTGATATGGTATGTTTGGGCCTTGGGCCTATTTTGGGCTCTTTATGTTATATAGTCATGTGGCAATTCCACATTGTTTGTACATTGTTTATAAACGAGCTGGTAATTATCCATGGTTGAATGAATTACCCACCCATATGTTCCTGATAAATGGGTGAAAATCTGCCATGAGGAGGGTGACGGGTGGGTGGCCTTGAAATACCTCTTGAAAATCAGATTTTTACTCCCTAAGATAAATGATTTCTGAATCCAAAAGATATGATTTAACAGAAAATAAAATGAATCTTTTAACAAACAAAATTCAGTCAGATCTGCGACGCACGACGCGCAACCAGATGCGTCAAGCTCACCAGGATGCGCGCGCACAACATCGAGACAATCGGCGAAATACATAAACGCAAAAGAACCTGAGTTGACGCAGGAAGTCTGCGTCAGGCGCAGAGCCCGTGCACGGCACGCATGACCGTGCGCCGAGCACAACCCTGGTGGACATTAGCATTGTTATTTAGTCGTTACTTAAACTAGTATTACTAATGTCAATACTACTATCAAAATTGTTTAGGAGCAAATATTTTATTTATGCCATTATATAGCTAAGTTTATAAAAATTATTATTGTTTTTAAAGGAAGATTATTTCTAAGGGAATTTTATTAGTTATACGACTTTTTCTTATGATCTCAATATAAAGAGGCTACGGCTTGTTATTTATTAGCAAGAACGGTAACTATTATTATTTATCTACGCAACGGCTTGTTATATATTAGCAACAAAGGTAGCCATTATATTATATAATTTACCCACTTGTAGTAACTCATATGGACAAGGTAGTAACACTGCCTCATCATAGACTCATTAAGCAATACTAAACTTTAGAAAAGGTACCTAGACAACGAAAAAGGATTTTATTATTACAGTTATATGCTTTATATATATTATTAAATATCTGTCAAGAATTGATTTTCGTCTGAAAAATGGATTTCATGGAAAATTACTTTCAATTGGAAATGTTTTCCGTCAAACCAAACACACCCTTAGTTTTGCCAAAAGGGTTGTAAGTTGTTCTATTATTCAGTTCCACCAAGCAAGTTTTGGTTTACTTTTCACGAAGAAAAACGAAAAAAATAGGAAACGACAGCAATGCCGAATGGAGCCTAAATAACTTTGGATACACACTGGTATGTTTTTTTTCACCTCATTTTTTTTGTAATTATAAGAATAAAAAAAACATAAGTTTAGCTAATTTAAGATGAGCTATGATAAGTAGTAATAAGTTTAAATAAGTAGAAATAATTTTAAATATGCAAAAATAAGTTAAAAAGAATGGACCTAGAATGATTAACCCAATTCTAAAATTATTTGGCATTATATATTGAGCCAAAAAAAAAACCCCAAGTAATACGAGTACAAATAATTATACACAGTTTTAGCGAGGGGCGGTTCGTTTATTAAGGAGGCCCTGTTCAGTTAAGATTATATTGGTCCCTTTATTAATATATTAATTATTAAAGATTTTTGAAAATTTAAGTTTTTTATTATAAAATAAAAAATATTCACATCTAACATCATTGAGGTAAAATCAGAGGCGCTTTTTGAGTAAGTTGTCTCTTTAGTATTGGGCTCCATTGACTTTCATTTATTGGCATCAAAATAAGAGTTTATAGGATGAGTGGCCATATGTTACAATCTTGTCTTATACTATCTATTTTAATGTTTTAATAGTTAATAAGCTCATGGTTTTACCATTACCCTTAAGGAGAAGTTATATTCTCCCTATGACTTATTTTATTATTAGTATTAATGAAAGGTGTCTCTAAAATTTGTGAAAAGTATTCTTTTTTTCCTTTCTTTGTTTTGTTGAAAAGAAACCAAAATGAAAAACGGAAAACTATATCTGACATCATCGATCATTTCTCCTTTATAAAAATTACCCACAACATAGAATAACTCAAAAAAACCTTCAAGAACTTCAACCTTTTACTTAACACTTAAACTTCAAATAACTTGGATGGCTAGGGCTAGGCACAAAACAAGAATAAAAGAAAAAGAAAAGAAAAATGGCAAACCTCACGACTTCGAGAAGATTGCCGGCGAAGGCAGGTAGGGGAAAGAGAAAATTAGGTTAGGGTTTTGGGCGAAATAAACTGGAGAAAGAAAGAATAAGGAGAGAGAAAATGAGATTAGGATTTTGGGGAAATAAACTGGAACCCTAATAAAAGCTAACTCTCTTTATCACTAAAATTTTTCTTTAAACCTTCATCTTTGTAGAACTTTCATCCTACATCCTTCCATCATCAATCGGTGCACAATAAAAACTAACTTTCTTTGAGTGAATTCATTTGCATGTCAATCTTGATCACTAAATTTTTTCTTTAAACCTTCATCTTCATTATTTTTAGAACTTTCATCGCTCAAAATTCAATCTTCAATCGGCGTCTTCATCTATCATTCGAACATATATCAATTCAAAGATTATTGATCAAGCACTAATCAAGGTAGAGTTTTTTTAATTATTTAATTCACAAGTACTTGTTAATACCTACTTTTGTTTGCATAGTTTATAAACGTGTTATATAATTGTTTCTTTGTTGAGTTTAATTTTTTTTTCATTTACTTTTTTAGGGGAATTAACTTTAATTCATGTAATAGTGGGAATGAAGATGGGAAGTTCAGCGCCAAATGCAAGGGTAATAGGCATTTTGAAGGATTATGTGAAAAGTCATCAAAGAGTCTCGCAAAAGCATATTAGTCAACGAGATCTTTCATCCAAGAGTTTGAGATTCCAATAAATAAAGGGGATGAACTATGGGATAAGAATACAAGTTTGGGGAAAATTGAAGAAATGCAATGAGGATGGAGCCTCCTACGTTATATATGAAGTTGATTTTGAACATTTATGGTGTTTTAGATCCAATAAAATAGGATTTGAAGGAAATTACTCAATGGGAGGAGATGATTGGATCAATTTTGTGGAAATTAATCAACTAAATGTTTATAGAGTTGAAGTTCCAATTTGTAACTATTGTCCCTTCATTAATTTGGATAAGAAAATTGCAACTCAATAAGAAGAGATGCAACCCAAGTTGCCTTCAATTATGTATTATTATAATTTGGAGAGGAAGAAGAAAGAAGAGTAGAGGAAGAAAGAGGAAGCGGAAGAGGAGAGGAAGAAGGAGAAGAAATCCCTTCGAGTTCTGTTCTTTGCCTTTTTTGGCTCATGCATGGTGGTTCTCGTTTCAGCTTGGGCAGTTTATTCTTTTCAGGCTACTAGTCGCAGAAGCTGGGGTAAGATCGCATTATTTCTCCTTCCCACGCTTTCCATAACCCCTCTGTTAGTGTTAGTGTGCTACAAAGCTACGATGACGTCCTGTTTCCGTGATTGCAACAGCAAGAAATAGTGAAGTATTCGTAGTGGTACATATATTTTCAAGAAATGTTAAATTTTAGAGATTGTTAAAAGTACGGAATGATGAGGGTTTTACAAGAAATTGTTTTAGGTTTATTTTACCATTTTTGTCTTCAAATTAGGGAATTTGGTTTTACGTTAGTATTGGTATAGTGGATCTGGATGGCTTTGAAGTTGGATTGGTTAGATATATTTTCAAGAAATGTCAAATTTCAGAGATTGTGAAAAGAAAGTGTGAAGGAGTGATGAGGCTTCTACAATAAATTGTTTTAGTTTATTTTTACCATTTTTTGTCTTCAAATTAGGGAATTTGGATGCTTGGAATTTGTTTTCAAGAAATGTCACGATTCAGATATTGCTACGAAGAAAGTGTGAAGAAATGATGACGGTTTTACGTTTTCTGATTGCTTTTTTCACCCTTCAAAAAGGGATTGGATTTTGTTTTAGGCCTTGCTAGTGAATATGTGTTGATTGTTGTTGGTAGTTTGTCAGCTTCTCAATTGTATGAAATGCCAAATAAGGATATCGAGTTATTATATCAAAATTACAATCTTCTCATATGTACTAGCTTTTATGATGAGTATCTTTGCAATTTGGATTTTTAATGGGTTGAACTCAAACATCTCTTCTAATTAGCTAATTTCCGAACAGCAAAGACAGAGATTTGACATAGTTTCATTATTTATTATTATTATTATTATTATTATTATTATTATTATTATTATTATTATTATTATTATTATTATTATTATTATTATTATTATTATTATTATTATTATTGTTGTTGTTGTTGTTGTTGTTGTTATTTATTATAATAATTATTTATTATTTATAATTTTTTATTTATAATTTTTTATTTTTTATTTTTTATTTTTTATTTTTTATATTATTATTTTTTATTTATTATTTATTTTTTATTATTTATTATTTATTATTTATTATTTATTATTTATTATTTATTATTTATTATTTATTATTTATTATTTATTATTTATTATTTATTATTTATTATTTATTATTTATTATTTATTATTTATTATTTATTATTTATTATTTATTATTTATTATTTATTATTTATTATTTATTATTTATTATTTATTATTTATTATTTATTATTTATTATTTATTATTTACCTTTATTATTTATTATTTATTATTTATTATTTATTATTTATTATTTATTATTTATTCTTTATTATTTATTATTTATTATTTATTATTATTATTATTATTTATTTATTTATTATTATTATTATTATTATTATTATTATTATTATTATTATTATTATTAAGTTGAACTTAACTGAACTTAAATTAAATTAACTGAACTGAAATTAAATTAAATTAATTAATATTAAATTAACTGAACTGAAATTAACTGAAAATAAGTCCAAAAGAACAGGGCCTGAGTCTTAACAGAACCTAAACGCATATTGTATGGGGACAGACAAGTTTCATACCGATTCAATTCAACCGCCAACGACCGTTATGGTCAAACCATTCAGGTATCTCCGGATGATCAGGATGATCATGTCTATGATACCGGTATTCTTATCATACTTGTCCTTATCGGGTACCTTATCGGTGTTAGCCGCCTGGGCCATTCTCAGTGAGCCTAGGCCTGATCTAGTACTATCTTCGCCAGTAAGGTACGCAGGCTCAGTGAGCCGGTTTGATGACCTACTATGATTTCCAAGTGCGAATTCTCTGATTTTCTCTACATTACTCATTCTTTGAACTTGTAAATTGCTTATTTTAGCTTGTCAATATATAGGAAAAAGGTCACGCTTTTATGAATTGTGGTGATTTTTGCTCTACTATGATTGGAAACTTGTTTGTCTTTTGATTATTTAGGCTTAATTTTCTTTTATTTTGGTTTTTAGGCAAACAAACAGAAAAATGGTTTTGAAAATTATTGGAAAGAAGATGAATGATGATTTGAAGTTTAACTTTCAAATAGGGATGGCAATGGATCGGACATGGGTCGGGTGTAGCTCCATCCGCCCCATCACCCGCGACCCAAAACTCCATCCACACCATCCATCACCCGCCAAAAATTTCACCCATATCCGCTCCAGCCATCATCCGCTGGTGGGGCGGGTGGAGCGGGTGGGAAACGGGTGATACTAGTATCAAAAACTATTTTTTAGATTCAACAATTTTAAAGAAATTAATATATGAAAAATTAATCATAGTCTCATAGATTAACAAAAAAGTGACAAAATATCAATCTTATTAGCCACCGAAAAGTAATTATAAGTATTTTTTATCCCATAAAAAAATTAAGTATTTCTTTAATTACCTTGAATGACACGTGTCAGTAAAAAAAACTATATTTTTATATTATGTATATATATATAGGGTTGGGTTCTAGTGAGAACCCTCTTATGATGAGAACCATGAGAACCACTTAAAAAATGAGCAAAAACTTCCTAAAATGAGGAAAAAAGGTAAAGAATGAGTAAAAGTATAAAATGAGTAGAAAACATTAATTATCACAAACGTAAAATAAAAAAAAAGAAGAAAAACGTAAAATGAGCATAAAAAAGTTAAATGAGGAAAAACGTAAAATGAAGAAAACGTAAAATGGGCAAAAACATTACGAAATAAGCATAAAAATGTTAAATGAGCAAAAATATAATATAAGTAAAACATAAAATGAGCAAAAACATTGTGAAATGATCAAAATCTTCGTAAAATGAGGAAAAATGAATGGTTCTCACGGTTCTCACCATAAGCGTGGTTCTCATGTGAACTTAAACCTATATATATATATATATATATATATATATATATATATATATATATATATATATATATATATATATATATATATATATATATATATATATATATGGGTGGATGAATGGATGGAGCGAGTGATGGGCGGGTGATGGGTCCAAAAACTATCATTCAGATCCGACCCGACCCACCACCCGATCCATCCATCATCCATCAGTCACCCCGCTTCACCGCGGGTGATCACCCATTTATTAGGGGCGGGTGGGTGGATAATCCACTCAGCCATGGGTAATTGTCATCTCTACTTTCAAATGCTTCTGAATTTTAAGGTTGTTTATTGTGCTTTTGTTTCTTTTTTTTTTGCAATTTCTAAAATATTAGGATTTCAATTAAGAATTGTATGCATACATTAGTGTTGTTTATTTTGCTCATTTTAAACGATAATTTCTTACAATGAGCAAACAAGTAACATGAACACACAACATAAAATGAAGAAAAATTTCGTAAAATGAGCAAAAAAACTTAAACTGAGCAAAAAAATTTAAAATGAATAAAAGTTTCTTAAAATGAGCAGAAAAATATAAAATGTACAAAAATTTGTAAAATGAGCAAAAAACTGTAAAATGAACAAAAGTTTCTTAAAAGAAGCAAAAACTTATAATGAGCAAAAAATATAAAATGAACCAAAATTTGTAAAATGAGCAAAAATTTGTGAAATGAGCAAAAATTGGTGAAATAAGCAAATTTTTTGTAAAATGACCAAGTTTTTAGTTTTCAGCGGATCCAACCTACACACACTTTTTTTATGCAAATTAATTAATTAACATTGTATCCAAAATTATATATAAAAATTTAAGACGGTGGAATAAAGTCCTATGTTCATGATATCCATTGAAAATAATTTTCAAAATTGTGATCAATTATATTAAATTTCAAATTGTTAGAAGTTTCTCATTAGCAATTCCAAAAAACATAATATGGAGTCTTATGCTAAGATATCAAATAACTTGGTAAAATCGTGAACAAAACTGGCCAAATAAAATTGGAAAAATTGACAATAGAGGTCTCAACTTTGGGTGATAATTTTTAGAAGGTCTGAACTATTGATTAACCTGTGTAGGTCCTAACTTTAGGGGGTCTTAACTTTTAGCGGGCCTTAGTGATTTGAAACTGGCTTAATAGGTCATAACTTGTAAAACTTGGGTCACACCATAAGGGTTAATTGAGGGAGGAAAGTAGGAACTAGGTGAGATTTTAAAAAAAAAATCGTCAGTTTTAAGTCACCGAGGCCCGCTAAAAGTTAAGACCCCCTAAAGTTGGGACCTACACAGGTTAAGCAATAGTTCAAACCTTTTAAAAATTATCGTCCAAAGTTCAGACCTCTATTGTCAATTTTTCCAATAAAATTTGGTACTAGGCCACAAAGGCTTGTGTTGTGTGACAGCACAATATGACCTGGCATAGACACGAGTAAGATATGACCTGATCTGTGAGTGTTAGGATGTGGGTTGTACTTGGGGTTATATCACTACAAGAATCCGCATTTTTAACTACAGTCTAAAACGGTCGGTATTATAATCACCGACCGCTAAGCGGTCGTTTTGCTTCAGTCGGTAAAAGGCCTATCATTAATAAAATTATAACGACTGCTGAATAGTCGATAAAACCACCGACTGCCATCATTTGGTAGGTAATTACTGGAGACAAAATTAAAAATAAAATCAGCGCCATCCCTTCAATTTTGAGAGATGCCACTAATTTTATAATTCCATTTAAAATCAGAATCAATTTCAAGAATTTGAAGGAGGATAAACAAAGCAAAAATCAACAGTATCAAAGTAAACAAAATTGAACTGGGAGGCTCGTGTCATCCCTCGAACCGGTCATCTTCAACCAACCGGTACGTCCTCTGAAACCGGAATTGAACTGGGAGGTTGTCGAGTTTTATCTATCGGACAACTTGGAAGACCCCAACGAGTTCCACACGGAACTTCAATGGACCGAACTCAAGGCTCTCATTGCACAACTGTATCTCCACCCGGAAAGGTCGGGTAACCTAATGATGTACTCCAACTCTCAATTTCTCCCAGCTCATGTGCCCCAAGTGCGAGACGCCGCTCACCTTCCCCCGCTCATGCAAATCTTTCTCAAGTAGTTCCTAAAGAAAAGGGGAGGAGTAGAGAGCGAAGAAAGACACATGCTTGCGAGTCTAGGCCCATGGGTGGACCCATGACCCATTCTCCCTCTAGTTCGCACCATAGTCTCGGTAAATCGGAAGGATGCAAGGTTAATTGCCGCAAGCAACACCAATGCATTGCTCTGAGTGCGCCTTCAACGTCCACTAAAACAGATGGGAATCTCCTTGACTTGGGGAGAGGTAAACATAAAAAGGAGCCCGCGAGAGGCCGAAGTGGCTCTGTGGCCCCACAAGAGGATGTGGACTTGTCCACAAACAGGTGTCGAAGTAGACCCGTGGGCAGTAGGAAACGAGGGGATCCTCAAAAGGCTCCTAGGAAAAACCCCACTTCACAAGGGAATGAGTGTGCTGTTTTGGAATGTTAGGGGGTTAGCTAAACCCTCCTTCAAGCCGAATTTTCGGCTTCTCATGTAACAACATCATTACCCCTCGTTGGTTGTCCTTGCTGAAAGTTGGGTGGGCCATCAGAAAACGGCAACAATCATCGGGGATCTGGGTTATGACTCGTGGCATTTGCTTAAACCTGAGGGTTTTGTAGGTGGCATTCTTCTTCTTTGGAATTCCCACATCCTGGATTTCCATGTTATTGGAGAAGGTGCCCAAGGAGTCTACGGCGTAGTTGAGGTATTATCTACTAAACTTTCTTTTGTGATTACTTCTATTTATGCTAGTACTAAATTTCATCGCCGGAAACTATTATGGAATGACCTAGAGAGATTTGCCCTTGATCTAAACAAACCTTGGCTTGTAGTGGGGGATTTTAATGAAGTGTTGACCCAATCAGAAAAAATTAGGGGGAGACCAATATCTAGAAATAGAGCTAGTGTGTTCGCTTCCACCATGGATCGGTGTAATTTAATTGACTTAGGGTTTAATGGTCCTAAGTTTACGTGGACTAACAAAAGGAAGCATCACCCAATCTTAGAAAGACTTGACAAGGGGTGGGCTAACCCCGAATGGTTCCAGTTGTACCCTAATGCAAACCTTTGGCATCTCCCGAGGATCTCTTATGACCACTGCCCTATCTTGATAAATCTAGACCATGTCCCTTTCTCCCAGGGGGAAAAACCCTTCCGTTTTGAACCAATGTGGCTCCTTGATGAGAGATTTTGGGGGGAGGTCTTGCAGTCTTGGCCTAGGAATAGTCCGTCTATCCAAAATAGTCTTGTTCTTTTTAAAGAAAGCTTGGTGGATTGGAACCGATCAACATTTGGCAACGTTTACAGAAGAAAGAGGCATCTTCTTGCTAGGTTAATGGGCACCCAGAACTATCTCCAGCACCACCCTACCTCTAGGTTCCACCAGGATTTAGAGACCCAGCTCCAGGAGGATATACTGAAAACCTTAGACCAAGAGGAGTTACTGTGGAGAACCAAAAGTAGGTTGGAGAGGATTGGGGAAGGGGAAAGGAACACGGGGTTTTTCCATAGAAGTGTGATTATTAAGAGAAACGCGACCCGTATTCATTGCCTGCGAGATGATGTGGGGAATGAAATTCAGGACCAGGAAGGAATTAGAGACCTTATTCTTGCATTCTATAGGAATCTCTATACATCGGACCATCTCGTGTGCCCTAGAAGGCCATACCTAGGGGGTGAGGGGGATAGGGTGGGTCACGAACCATCAGTTGTTGAAATTAGGGATGCGTTGTTCAAAATGAAACCTCTCAAAGCCCCGGGACCTGATGGATTTCACCCCATTTTCTTCCAAAAGACCTGGGATATAGTGGGTCAGGATGTCTGTAAAGATATACGGGAGTGGTTTCGACAAGGTAGGATCCCCGAAGAGATGTGTCAGGCGCTCATATGTCTCATTCCTAAGCAACAATCCCCGAAAACTGTTAAGCAATTCGGCCCTATTAGCCTGTGTAATACGCTCTATAAGCTTGTCACAAAGGTGATTGTTACTAGGTTAAAACCAATTATCCCCACGTGGATCTCTCAGAGTCAGAATAGCTTTATCAAGGGTAGGGCCCTGATATTAACCTTGTGGTGGCCTCGGAAATCTTGCACTCAATGCATAAAAAGAAAGGGAAATCGGGATGGTTTGCCTTAAAAATTGACCTTGAGAAAGCGTACGATAGGGTTGAGTGGTCGTTCTTGAAAAAATGTCTCCAGTCTCATGACCTGGACCGTGCTGCCATCAATTTAATCATGGACTGTGTCTCGAAGGCCTCATCCTCTGTTCTTATAAATGGGAGGAAGACGGATGAATTTAAACACACTAGAGGGCTTAGACAAGGCGACCCTATGTCCCCCTACTTATTTAATGTATGCCTTGAGGCTCTCACTGGTATGATTAATGAGGCGTGCCATCAGAAGTTATGGACTCCTTTCTGGGTGGGGAAGGGTAGAGTTCCAATCTCACACTTGTTGTTTGCGGACGACCTCCTGTTGTTTGGTAGGGTGGACGAGCCGACAGCTTTTACTGTGCGTCGGGTGCTCGAAAAGTTCTGTACTGAGTCGGGGGAAAAAATCAATGAGGCTAAGAGTAAGCTTATTTTCTCGTCTAATACTCCGTCAGACCATAAGGACCTGTTTATGAGAACTTTGAATGTGGAGGAAAATCCTACTCTAGGGATTTACTTATGTTTACCAATATCCCATAAACGCCCGACACGAAGTCAAGTCCAATTTGTGGTGGATAAGGTCAAATCTAGGCTTGCTAATTGGAAAACCAAGTTTCTGTCAAAAGCAGGGCGAATGTGCCTTATTAAGTCTACATTATCTACTATCCCGGCTTATTACATGCAAGCCACCTTCCTTCCCAAGAGTACGTTGAGCGACCTAGATAGCATCTGTAATAAATTTATTGTGACTCTAAGTCAATGTTATTTTGATGATGATAAACGATTTATGCTATAACATGTAAGTGTGTAACAGTGATCTAAGAAAGCTATCAAGATTGGATGTTCATGAAAGCTCAAGAACTTGAAGATATGGAAGCTTATGTCTAGTTATGTTCTTAGTCATGTTTATGCAATGTAATTAATATTGGAACTTTGTGCTAAATTAGAAATATGAAATTAGGATGGTTAACTATTTTCTTAGAGTTAAGAAAATAGGTAATTATATTAATTTCATGTGTCTATATTTAAAGAATATAAAAAGGGGAGTTTTTAATTTCGAAAATTAGTTTTGAAAGGAAAATATTTATTGTAAAGATTTTCGGATAAAAAGTTTTATAAAAAGAAAAACTGATTTTTAAAGAAAACGATTTTGATAAAGATTTTTGGATAAAAATTGATTTAAAATCTGATTAATAGTTGGCATAAGATATGGAGGAATCCTTATCTTATAAGGAAAAGAAAAAATCAGTTTTTATAAAAGATAAAATTCGATTTTGAATAGGAAAAGAATTATATCCCTTTATTTTAGGAATAAAAATTATTTGAAAAGATAATACATCTTGGAGAATGATTTTTATTCAGATGATTGAATTATATAAGGGATAGAAATCATAATAGCAAAACAGATTTTCAGATTTGGAGAGATAAAGACTTTGAGAGCTGAAAACGGACTCCCAGAGCACAGTGTACGGCACAGAGTTCTAGTAAGTTATGGTTTCTAAACAAAGCTTGTAACGATCCTCTATTTGCTTGAATAAGAAGTACGTCTTTGAGGAATCTTTCAATCTGTAATTCTTATATTATAGGAGAGTAGCAACACTTAGGGTTAAGTGTTGGGGAGCACTACTAGAGTTAGTAGTGGGGGAATCGAATTGTATCAAGAGTTTGATATTTTACGATTCAAATAATAAAAGAGTAGTTTGTGTGGACGTAGATCTCAGAGGTGAGATTAAACCACGTTAAATTCCAGTGTTTTATTATTTGATTTCATTGTTTTATTGTTTGATTCATTTTCGGTTGAGTAAAAACATAAATCGGAGATTTTACGAGTGAATAACACAGTGCACGGCACTGTGCCATAAGGGTGTTTTTTCGAAAATCGATTAGATTTAGCCACTCAATTCAACCCCCCCTTCTTGAGTGTCACCTTGTGTTTCAACAAGTGGTATCAGAGCAGGCTATCCTCGAAAGGCTCATCTCTTGAGAATAAAAGTCATGAACATGCAAGATGACTCTCGAGATAGACACACAAAGCGTCCAATTTTCAACGGAAAGGACTACGAATGTTGGAAGGCTAGGATGAGGATCTACATCCAAGGATTGGACTATGAATGCTGGAAAGTCATAAGAAAATGACCAATCCTTATCCAAACCAAAAATGCTGAAGGAAAGATGGTCGACAAGGATGAAGATGACTATGCTTCGGTCGACTATGCAAAAGCCGAAAAAAACTTCAAAGCTATGAGTATTCTCCAATATGGAATTGGACCTGATGAATACTCAAGGATCTCGGCTTGTACTACAGCAAAAGAAATATGGGACACGCTGGAGTTGGCCCACGAAGGTACGAATGAGGTAAAATAATCTAGAATAGATTTGCTTGTCCAACAATATGAATTGTTTACTATGAATAAGGACGAATCTATTAAAGAGATGCTCACTAGATTTACACTAATCACTAATGAATTACGTTCTCTAGGCAAAACATATACTTCTGAAGATTTAGTGAGAAAGGTGTTAAGAAGTTTATCAAATCGATGGCTCCCAAAAATAACCGCTATTCAAGAAGCTAAAGATTTGACTAAACTTTCACTAGAACAACTTATTGGATCATTAATGACTCATGAACTTGTCTTAGATTCTAAAACTAATGAACCAAAAAGTAGAGGTATAGCCTTGAGAACTGAATTGGAAATTGAAAATAGTGATAGTGATGATGATATTGATTTTCTTACTAGGAGATTTAAAATTTTTCTCAAAAAGAACAAAAAGAACAATCCTAGAAAAGATGAAAATTTCAAAGGTAAGAGCACTACCTCTAACTTTAAGAAAAGTGCTACTAATTCGGGTTGTTTCAAGTGTGGAGAGTTAAATCACAGGATTAAAGAATGTCCCCTATGGGATGATGAAAAGCCCAAGGAAAAACGGGAGCCATCCAAGAAAGAATTCAAGAGAGCAATGATAGCTGCCGTTTGGGGAGATTCGGATTCTGATGAAGAACAGTCAGAGGCACAGTGCCATTAAGAAAAATTATGTCTGAATGCTGTACAGACATCACAGAGAAGGGCACAGTGCCAGGACGACTCTCACTTGTGTCTAATGGCGAAAAGTTCAAACTCCCAAGATGAAACTGAAGACAGTGAGGTAAGTCTTCTTTCTCTAAAACCTTCAATACATCTTCTTTCAAAAAACTAACTTGTTACTTTGCTTGGAAATATTATTGATGATTGTCAAGAAATGAATGATGATTTTTCAATCATGAAAAAGGAAGTAAAAAATTTAACTAAGGAAAAGATTGGGTTGGAATTGGAATATAAGGATTTATTAATGGACTGTAGAGAACTGATGAAAAAGACTGATGAACTTGAAAAAACAATTGAAGAGAAAGATGTTGAGTTAAACGCTCTAAGATACGAAAAGTCTCTTGCTAACGAAATCGTAAATGACACAGTGCCATACACTGTGTTAGAAGCTGAAAAATCGAGTCTTGAAAAGCAAATTGAATCGCTAAATCATGAGTTAGTTGAACTAAAGAATTCAAGACAGAAATCAAGAATTGTTCCACTAATGCTGCCTAGTGATGCTAAGATAAGTGAAGAACTTGATAAAGTTAAGAGAGAATTAGAAATTTCAAGAAAAAGAAATAGTGATCTAAATACTTCTGTTGAATTCATGGAATCACAATTGACTATTGCTCGAAAAATGTATGAAAAGTGGTCGTATGGTCTAAAAGCTCTCGATTATTTGTCTAGTACAACTAACAATCAAAACAAAACTGGTTTGGGATATACAAGTCAGCAACACAGTGTACGGCACAGTACCAAAAATTTTGAAAGAGACTTTCGTAAAAGAAAATATGTTGATCTACCTGAATATTTGATTTACAACTTTTGTGGAAAAAATGGACACCTTATGGATAACTGTAATATCAAGAAAAGGAGTGTTGCAAAAAATGTAAAGAACGTAAATCAAATATGGGTTAGAAAAGACTTGTTAGAGGCTCAACGAAAGACAAAGGGACCCAAGCAGATCTGGGTTCCTAAAACTAACAAGTGATCTTTTTGCAGGCAAACGTGAGAGGACGCAGCCTATGGTGTCTCAACAACGGCTGCTCAAGACATATGACTAGTGATAAATCTCAATTCCTCTCACTAGTAGCCTACCATGGAGGGTGTGTTACATTTGGTGACAACAAAAAGGGAGAAATATTTGGTAATGACAAACGTCGGCAAATCCCTAACACACTCCATAGAGAATGTGATGTTGGTAAGTGGTTTTTAAAAAAAAAAAAATTGTTAAGCATATCCCAATTGTGTGATCAAGGTAATTCTGTTAAATTTCATGCATGAATATTTTATAAGATAATTTGTGGCTTTGGGATTAATTTCTGGAAATTAGTTGAGTATTATGCTTGTTGTCCTCCTTTAAATATGTTAATTAGAGTGTTGATGCATGTCTTTGTGAAACTTTGTGAGTAAAGGTCTACTTGATATAAAAAGGACTCGTAATGGTCTAATGATGCTGTCTTAATGTCATAATCCTAAGTTGCCGAACTAATGAGCTTTTATAATCCTAAGCTGCCGAATTATTGAGCTATGAAATGTTAATTCTTTCTCCTATGACAAGCTTGATCTTTATCCCGATATTCTGGTTTTCTATTTATGAGTTTGACATTTGTGCCTCATTATTTCTTTCTTTCATATGTCTCACCTTATCGTCATTCCCCTATTATTATCCTTCTTTTCTTCACCCATTGATCCAAAATTCAACAAGTGTTCTTAATCTTGAGAAGATGATGGAAGAAAAAGACGCATCAGTTAAGGGGGAACATGAAAAGGTTGGAATGAAACACAAATACGTGAAAGAATGAAAAATACTGATTCACACTGTGCAAGGCACAGTGCCAGGAGATGCATCAAAAAGAAAATGAGGTCCGAATTAACTTATTATCTTTGATATCTTATTGATTGACTCTAGTATTGTTGTATGGTCTGTCTCTCCTTTAAAAAAAAAAGAAGAAAGGAGAAAGAATGAAAAGGAAAAGAAAAGAAAAGAAAAGAAAAGAAAAGAAGAAGACGAGGAGAGTAAGATACTTGTGTTAGATAAATCTTAGAGTTCAATTCAAATGTGAAGAAAATTATCAAATTTTTGAAGATCATCATTTTGGATTCCAGTATATCCGAAGATTAGTTATATTTGGAAGGGAATAGATTGTTCACTGGCACAGAAACACACACAGTGCCACAGTGAATAAAGTCCTATGATGTTTATTTGCGGGAGTTGAAAATCTGAAAAGAAAGGTTTAAGCACTTGTTGAGCCAATTGCCATTTCAAATCTTCAAGCTTGCATTACCTTTCTTTATCTTACTTTCTTAGCTATCAACCATGATCCTTCATGATTATTTCTTGCTTCATAATTTCGGATTGTGAGTTGGATTATTTTTTTGCTTAATGACTTCGGATTGTGAGTTGGATTATTTTTTGCTTAATGACTTCGGATTGTGAGTTGGATTATGACATAGCACCAGCATCCTTAGTATTTATTGCTTGAGCTACTTGCATTATTTTGCTGACTATATCTCACTTTGACTCGCGAAACATGTTGATGCTCTCCTTTTTTATAATGTCAAAAGGGGGAAGATGGGTATACTACTTAGACTAATGAATTGGTTATCTTGATTACCATGTTACTTGTGAATGATGTTGAGTTATTTGTCCCTAATGTGATTAATGGTGCATATTTTGAGGGGGAAGTATTAATTGTTTGTCATCATCAAAAAGGGGGAATTTGTTGTGACTCTAAGTCAATGTTATTTTGATGATGATAAACGCTTTATGCTATAACATGTATGTGTGTAACAGTGATCTAAGAAAGCTATCAAGATTTGATGTTCATGAAAGATCAAGAACTTGAAGATATGGAAGCTTAGGTCTAGTTATGTTCTTAGTCATGTTTATGCAATGTAATTAACGTATTGGAACTTTGTGCTAAATTAGAAATATGAAATTAGGATGGTTAACTATTTTCTTAGAGTTAAGAAAATAGGTAATTATATTAATTTCATGTGTCTATATTTAAAGAATATAAAAAGGGGAGTTTTTAATTTCGAAAATTAGTTTTGAAAGGAAAATATTTATTGTAAAGATTTTCGGATAAAAAGTTTTATAAAAAGAAAAACTGATTTTTAAAGAAAACGATTTTGATAAAGATTTTTGGATAAAAATTGATTTAAAATCTGATTAATAGTTGGCATAAGATATGGAGGAATCCTTATCTTATAAGGAAAAGAAAAAATCAGTTTTTATAAAAGATAAAATTCGATTTTGAATAGGAAAAGAATTCTATCCCATTATTTTAGGAATAAAAATTATTTGAAAAGATAATACATCTTGGAGAAGGATTTTTATTCAGTTGATTGAATTATATAAGGGATAGAAATCATTATAGCAAAACAGGTTTTCAGATTAGGAGAGATAAAGATTTTGAGAGCTGAAAACGGACTCCCAGAGCACAGTGTACGGCACAGAGTTCTAGTAAGTTATGGTTTCTAAACAAAGCTTGTAACGATCATCTATTTGCTTGAATAAGAAGCACGTATTTAAGGAATCTTTCTTTCTGTAATTCTTATATTATAGGAGAGTAGCAACACTTAGGGTTAAGTGTTGGGGAGCACTACTAGAGTTAGTAGTGGGGGAATCGAATTGTATCAAGAGTTTGATATTTTACGATTCAAATAATAAAAGAGTAGTTTGTGTGGACGTAGATCTCAGAGGTGAGATTGAACCACGTTAAATTCCAGTGTTTTATTATTTGATTTCCTTGTTTTATTGTTTGATTCATTTTCAGTTGAGCAAAAACATAAATCGGAGATTTTACGAGTGAATAACACAGTGCAAGGCACTGTGCCATATGGGTGTTTTTGCGAAAATCGATTAGATTTAGCCACTCAATTCAACCCCCCCTTCTTGAGTGTCACCTTGTGTTCCAACAAACTTCCTGTGGGGGGGAGGAGGGAGATAAGAAAAAACTACATTTGGTTAACAAGCAAACTACTTTCTTACCTAAGACTAGTGGGGGCCTGGGATTAAGAAGTCAAATCAATATGAACCTTGCTTTTATGGCCAAACTAGGTTGGAAGATTGCTCAGGGCCAACCCAATCTAGCCCAGGATTGTATTAGATCTAAGTACCTGTATGGGAACAATGTTACTAAGTTTGAGAATGGTTCAGTGGTATGGAAGAATATTGGGAAAGGATGGGACCTGTTAAGACAAAATAGTTTCTGGAACCTAGGGAATGGTAAGAGCATAGATTTTTGGTATGATGATTGGCTTATGATTGGGCCCATAAGAGGGTTGGTGCATGGCCCCCTTCATCCATCAGATCATAGAAAGGTGCAAGACCTAGTGTACCTAGGTGGGTGGGACTTCTCATCTCTATCTATTCCCCTCCCCGACTTTGTCGTAGATCGGATCCACAGTTGCCCTCCACCCTTGGCCATCTCTTCAGAGGACCTTCTCTTGCCCTCTTTTGTGACTCATAGGGGTTTCTCCCTCAAACTTGCTTACAACGCTCTTCTTCCTCACCCACTGCCCGAGATTGACTTATCATGGGTATGGCAGGCTCAAGTGGAACCCAAGATTAAGTTCTTCATGTGGTTACTTTGACTTGACCGTATTCCGCATAGAAAATTACTGATGGAGAGGAGAATTGTTGGGGGAGGGGAATACCCTAGGTGTCACGAGTCCATAGAAGACGCCCCCCACATCATAGCAAAATGTCCAAAAAGTAGAGAAATTTGGGACCTTGATGGGGTCCCGCAAGTAGGCTTTACGGATTTCCAATCTTGGTTGAAAGCTAATATGACCTCTTCAGCGATGTTTAGGGATATTCCTTGGGCGAGTGTCTTCCCGTATTTATGTCATGAAATTTGGAAAAATAGAAATAATGTGGTTTTTAAGGCTACTGACCCATCTCCAGTCAAGGTGATTAGCTTTAGAGCCTCGGGAGGTGCAAGAGAGTTTGTCTCAACGACCAACCGAAACCTTTCTATTAACATAACCTCGATCAGTCTTGTCCATCCCCAGAGTCATCTAATGATACATGTTGATGCTTCCTTTGTTGGTCATATGGAAAAAGTTGGACTGGGGGGGTTGTTCGGGATAGCTCAGGTCAGTGGATGTTAGGGTGGGGGGAAAAAAGTCTATGCTAATCATCCTCTTACAGCGGAACTCCTGGCCATCCTGGAGGCTATGTACTATGTGGAAGCTCATCACATTTCGAACCTGATTATTTACTCAGATTGTAAGGTTGCAGTGGATATGATTACCGAAGGCTAGCTCTTCTGATCTATATATAAATATTTTAAACTCATGCAGGCAGTGGACCAAGAGGTTTCCGGAGATTCAGATTAAGCATTGTTTTAGGAACTTCAATACTGTAGCAGATAGCTTGGCTAAGGCGTGTTGGGTCATGGATGTAGAATGTAATGTAACTAGGATTTTTCCTTCCCCTCCTAGTTATTGTAACGAACTTCTAGTTTCGGATTGTAATATTTTCAACAGTATTATCTAAGGAATGAAATGCATTGTTTACCTAAAAAAAAAAAGTAAACAAAATTGCTCACAATTAAAATTCACAAAAGAACATATGGTAAAATAATATTCATTCATATTCACATTGACCCATGACAAAAATTGATACATCAGATCCAAAAGTTACATAAAAAGATAAAAAAAAATTACACCTTCACTCCTAGATTCTGGAAATTGAATTGGTTCTTTATTCATCACCAATTTTGAAACTTGCCTAACTTTTACAAATTGAAGACAAAATAAAATTACATACTCTCATTACTAATGCAGTTGGTTCTTTCTTCGTCGTGAGTCTTCAAATTTGGCCAAACTTGATAATACTGACAGAAGAAGAGTAGAGCAAACAACAACAACAAAAGAAAATTAACAAGGAACCTTCAAGAATAAGTGAAGATCTAAAACGAAAAACTAAAGAAGAAACAGTTGGTTTTTTTTTCCTTTTTATATGGAGGTGGGTAATGGGGTTCAGAATTAGGGTAACATATCTTTTAAAGGGGTCGGTATTTAATTACCTACTGCTGTGTAGTCGGTAATTACAACAAAAGGGTTGGTAATTTTCGTTTGATATATTTGCGGTCGGTATTCTCTAATTCACCAACTGTTATTTTGGCGGTCGGTATTTTACCGTCGTTAAAATGACGGATTCTTGTAGTGTTATATGTACTTGGTCTCTTTGCAGAAGCACAACGAACACGACATGAAGCACAATAAAGTCACATAATTTACCCTTAGTGACATGAATGACGTGAAAAACAAGCACGTAGACGTGTGAATAGCACATATGGAGAAAATAATGCAAGCTTGAACAATGGTTCGGAATTATTATTCTTAGAACCACCTAACATGGCTGAACTATGGTCCAGACGTACGTGTGGAACACCGTCAACCGTGTTTTTACACATTTGGACATTTCTGGGTAAAAAACGATTTTAAAGTGCCCACGACAATTATGTATCTTCATTATGTTTGGCAAGCAATTATTGTCAGTAGTTTTGTAAGGACGAGTAAGAGTGTAGAGAGAGTTGGGAGAGAAGAGTTTCAAAGAGAATTTTCGGCAACAATATAAGGACGACACATGAATAAATCAAGACGATGTTTATAATTGCTAAGCTTCATGTGTCGTCCTTATATTGCTGCCGAGAACAAGATGTTTAGTCTTGATCAGGGCCGTCTTGTAGAATTTAGGGGCCCTGTGCTAAATTAAATTAGCAGGCCCCAACGAGCAAGAAAAAGATGTTGTTATATAAATACCAAAAGTAAAATATCATACAACTAATAAAAGTTGTTTTCTTTCCAAATAAAATTCAACATATATAATGATTAATAACATATTCAAAATCAACAATAATTTCTAGAACTATCAGGAAGCAAATCCTTAAATTTATGATTAAGAAAAGATAAGAGTTATGAAAGAACCTTTCCTTTTAGCAGATTAGCATTATAAGATGAGTAATGCTACCTAGTACCTAATAATTAAAATATAAAATCAGCATCAGGGTTGTTATGTTAGAAAGTTGGGTTGGATAGTTAACAAAAGAAGGATTGAATGCAGATTCTCTTCTCTCTAGAACCTGTATTGTATAATTATCAAGCTTCTGGGATTGAAAATTTAGAGTTGTAAACCTTACTCTACAACTATAGTGGAGAAAGTTTGAAAATATTTGGAGAAAAGAAAACGACAGGAAATTCATTAATGGGTTTTGGAAATTGGAAAAGAGTTAAAAAGGGGAATTAAATACCTTGAACTTGGAAGAGAGAGGAAGTAAAATAAGGGTTTCCTTTTTCTGCAGAAGCACGACTTCCAATTCTCTCTGTTTCATACGCGTGAAGACTGAAGCATTAATGTGCTTTAGTTTTTTTTTTCTCACTTTGGGCAACCAGTATATACAATTGGGCCCTTATTTTTTGGGGCCCTGTGCAGTTGCTCATCCTGCACAGGGCCTTAGCCGGGGCTGGTCTTGATTTATTCAAGACGATGAATCAATATAAGGACGACACATGAATAAATCAAGACGATCTTAGAGAGAGTAAGACGCATGAATTTTCTACCATTCCTAATGTTTTCCATTTATTCTACTTTTTGTAGAAGGTCGCACCAATGTAGATAATACCGGAGTATTTTATTACTCTTAGAAGACTAAACATCTTGTTCATTCCAAAAAAAAAGGTATATACATCTTGTTAAATAATGCATAAGCACAATATAATTAGAATCATCCTGGATCATTAGTATATTCCATCACCACAATTTAAGCATAATTAACAACTGAAATTGACCAATCTTAATAAAATAATTAACACAAGTGGGTACTGGTTGGTAGCATAGCTTAGAGAATCAGAAATTGTAGGCACAAATCCGAGAAATTTTGAGCGAGCAGATCTAGGACGATATATGCTGAAGAACATGCATTGAGACAATTTTACAGCCACTCTTCTCTGTCAACCCTTCTATTCTTATTCTTATTTTATTCTTACGCCAACTTTATATATTATTGTTGTTTCTTTTCTTGCCCACCACAAAATAGGAGCACAAAAAGAATCCAGAAACTCCAAATTGGTCATAGTCAATGAAAGAAGGAAAGCCTTACGTCAAGTTTTAACCGTCGGTTGGTCCGTCAAACCAGATGGCTGGTTACTTCCATCCTTTTTGCAATCACCGCCATCTTTTATAGTAACACGTGGCTCATTTGAAATGTAGAGAGGGGTAAAAATGGAATTTTTTTTCTTTGACATCAGAAAAAATGGAAATTTTGGGGCCAAGCCCATGCTCTAGAAAAATGGCCAATTAGCCGAATTATTGAAAACATAAAAGGAATATTCAATTCGACTTTATTGAATAAAAATATGCCTATGAGTTTGCTCTTGCCTCAGACAGTTTCGGGTCTCATGAGATCTATGTCGGCCGCAAAATCAAACATAGGTCGAAGGACAATTATTGATTAAGGGGCATAGCGGCGCCCTCGACTGGCGGCATTCCCCGACCTAGCAGCAGACGGGCTGGTCGTGCCTGAATTCAGACCAGACCAGACTTTTCTTTGTTTGAGCTATTCCCACGCACGCAAAACAGAAGATCTCAGTTGTCATGGACTGGACAAGTACGTAGGGCTCCCCCGTTGAATAGAGTTAGGTTATTACATGCCTCTACGGAAGAAGTTGACTTTGTACCGTCCGGGGGTCATATGGATTGGAACCCGGAGCGATAAAAACGAAAGTCCTACCCATAGCTACAACTATTGGCACTTCAAAAGGCCTCGATTTTAAGAGGTTAACAAAATTACAATTGTTACTTAAGCAAAAAACTACGACATCGACTAAAAGGATCAATTTTACTAGTAAGATTGAGGTTGTAAATTTGGTGCATTTGTTTAATGTGACCAACTCTCATAAATTTACTAGAAAGAAATAAGCGCTTCATACATTAATTGTTGAACGATTAAGTAAAACAAACATTGTAATATATAAAAGTATTGACCAAATTTATAGGTGATTTGTAGTTGTAAGTAATTAAGAAGTTAGATTTTCCAAAAAGTTGCATCCAATTAATTTTTTTAAAAGAATTGACTTGAAAAAAGTAATATATGATTGTGTAACTTATAAAAGGTTAATTTGATAAAAAAATTATATTTTATAAAAAGTAAAACTATTTGATGTTTATTATCGACAAATGTTATAAAGCTTCTTGAAAATACAACTATCTTACTTTTTTTTCTTATTAAGTTACTTCCACTGCTTCCTCAAAATTTTAAAAATCATCATAACTACTAGCTATCCAGCACATTATACCCCCACAAATATAATGTGAACCACCTAATACATTACCACAAGAATGAAAACTTTCCCCTCTTACCTCAAAAAAATATTACTAATTATCACTAAACATATACATTTGTCTTTTCTCAATTATTAGCAACTATTTTCAATCATATCAATATTTTTTTTTATGTCTTCTTAATATATATAACTAGTGTTTTGGTTCAGTCAATGCATGTAATAATATTACTCATTCAATTTGGTAGTATAATTATAAAATCTGGCAAGACAATTTGAATGAGATAGAGCTTACAATTTATACAATATAACACTTCAAAATCATATAATTTTTTTTTAAAGTTGTGTTTTTAATTAAATTTGATGATATGACTTGTGAGGATCACTCGTTAATGAAACTAAAAAGTTGAAGCAATAGCTCTAGATATAAGTTGTTCCACATACTACCTCCGTTTCTTTTTAATCTACACACTTTTCTTTTTGGTCTGTTTTTTTTTAATCTACGCACTGTTGCTTTTTCTATTTTGGTAACATGTCACATCTACTTTCTCCTCTTTTTCCACCCATGTCATCCACTTTTTAATATTTTAACCCACTTTTTAGTTTCTCTCTCTACTTTTTTAATTTATCTCTTATACTTTTGCACTTTCTCCTTGGTTTTCCCCCAAATGAAATGAGTAAATTAAAAATAAACGAATGTAGTATATACTCCCTCTGGATTTTATTAGTTTACCCATTTATTTGGGGCACATTTGCCGAGACACTAACTTGAACCTTAATATCTCTAATTTTCAATAAGCAAAAATTATAAAAAGTTGATATTTAGATAATACACATTGAGACGAATCCAACAAGATGTCACATGACTATATTTTTCCTTAAATACAAATTACAAGAAATAGTCAAAATCATATACTTCCTCCGTTCTGTTTTAAATGAAACGTAGGGCCTTGGCACGGGGATTTAGAATAGGAGAGAGATAGAGAGAAAAAAAAGAAGGGACCCATGTGATGAGGAGAGAGATAGAGAGAAGTGAATACCAAATAAGGTAACGTTTCACTTATTTTGAAAGGCCTAAAATAGTAAGTGTTTCATTTATTTTAGAACGGAGGAAGTATGTGAATAGTGTCAAAAGTCAAAACGGGTAAACTAATAAAATCCGGAGGGAGTAATATTGAAGTAAAAAACTTATATGGACTTGGTCCACACTAAATTAGTGTGGACCTAATGCTAATTCATGTGATTTATGAAAAAAAAGGATCACTATATAAAAAAAATAAATATAAAAGATGAATAGATATAAATAATGAAGTTTGACTATGAAAAAAAAGGTTACTATGTTACAAAATGAAAATTTCATCATGATAAACTAATGTGAGAAAGAGTTACTATATTATAAAAAACAGTCACTATGGTATATAGTAACTATATAGTGTAACTTAAAATTTGAAAAGGTTACTATATGGAACTAAAGGGTCACTATGTTAAATATGTGGTTTTGGTCCACAATAATATTATTGTGGACCAGGTCCACACAAGACTAACTCAATATTGAATGAGAAGACAAAACACAAATTCAAACACAAACTTGATGAGACAACTTATTCTTTTTATATGGTAAAGAAGTAGTACTCTATATACTAGATCATTTTCACACACGAATATATCCCCGACATTTTTTTATTTACCAAATTCAATCGATTTTTGCCTAAAATTCTTTCCAAATTCAATCGATTTTTGCTTAAATAAGTGATATTTGCTTTACATTATTTTCAAATTCAATATCTACAAATCTCCAACCATGCTTAAAAAATCCCTAATTGAAAACAACAAAGTGTCACCTTCCACCAGCCAGCCACCACATCCACGCGTATCAGTTTCTTGAGCGACAAGTCAAGGCTAAACATTAACAACAAACATAAAAAAGGTGAAATATAAAAAAAGCACCTTCATCACGTTCTTTTTCACACACTCTCCAAATTTATTGGCTCACCTCTCATCAAACACCAAACGTCAATTTTCCTCCCTTTTCTTCTCTCTCTCGCTGTTTCATTCATTCTCCAAACTTCCGTAAGCAGCATTATTCTCTCCTTTCTCTCTCTTCTCTCTCCAAATTTCTCGCAGTTTTTTTTGCAGTTATGAGAATTTATTCGTTCTACGAAAATGCTTCTAGAGCCTTCCGTAATCATCCGTCGCTTTCCAAGCTTCTCGTCGTTGTCGCCGTCAGGTATTTTCTCTCTCCATTATTGATTATGTACTTTAGCTCGGAAAATAAGCTATTTTCTACCTTTTATGTTATGAATTTCGTAACGAAATTGTTTTTTGTAGATTTTTTTTTCGTAATTGTTGTTTTTTTTTTTTTTTTGAGTTGAACTCGTTTTAGAAATTGCGAGGCTGTAATTTAATTTGTAAATTTTGAAAAATTCTGGTTTTGATCATGTGATGTATAGTTTTTTGTTTCATTTCTACGAATTTTGATGCTTTTGCTTGTAGTTTGAGTTACATTTGTTGATTGTTACCAGTGTGATTTGTGTAGATTGTTTTTTCGCAATTGTTGTTTTTTTTGGAGTTGAACTCGTTTTAGAAATTGCGAGGTTGTTAATTTAATTTGTAACTTTTGAAAAATTCTGGTGTTGATCATGTGATGTATAGTTTTTTTGTTTCATTTCTACGAATTTTGATGCTTTTGCTTGTAGTTTGAGTTACATTTGTTAATTGTGTTACCAGTGGGATTTGTTTGATGTGGATTTATGTCATTGTGTCAATGCGTGAGGTTAATTTGCTCAAAATGCAAAGAAAAACTATTACATTGAATTATAAACTTCGCTAAGAGTTTATTAGAACGATCTAACATACAGTGATTATGTAGATCATCTAGTTTTTTTTTTAATGTCTTTTAACAAACTTTTTGTAAAATATTTAGATATAAATAGCTGATTTAGCAACAAGTAGAGTGATATTTCATTGTAGACCGATGATCTTAGTTGTACACAATAACACAATTAACATTTTTGGTAGTTAACTAGTTAAGATTCTCTCAAGAGCATGCAAATTATGAGAACAGAGTTACTCTGCCATATATTAGAAATTAGAATAAATTAAACAGAATGAACAAATCTGTGAAGAAAAGAAGTTGAAATAGGTTAGTAGGTAATAAGGAGTTACAGCTGCAATTCATGATATATGAAGGATGTTTGGACTATTTATATTCTTCTTATAGAGAATCAAGTAGCGATTCAGACTCGTGTTGGCTGGTTTGTCTATACTAATATCTTGATTTCCCAGTGATAGTATTGGTGATATTGCTTGATGCTTTTATGGTGAAAAATGCTTCTAGTTGATACGAATATTGTTGTGTAATGCTAGTATGCTAGGTGCATTTTTTGTGGAGGTTTGAGATTGCTATATTGGTGGCTAGTTATGATACTAAAGTCATGTGAAGTAAGAGAAATTTCGAGGCGGTTCTCATCTGAGATTTGGATTATGTTTGATTGGAGAGAAAATCATATTCCATGGGCAAACCCAACGGTACTTTTTTTTTGTTTGTTTTTTCACTAGAAGAGTTAGGGAGAAGGAAAAATGACAATGGAGGGGAGGGGAGATGATGGAAGGGAGACGAGAAAGAGGAAGGGAAGGAATAGAGAATGAAATGTGACATTCCTATATGTAGAGAAGATTCTTTTTTTTTTTCATCCTTCGGAAATTATTTTACACCCTTTGCAAACCAAGTAAAGGAAAATGAGAAAACCAGTATCTCAAGAAAATGTTTTCCTCCCAACCAAATACATACTCCCTTATTAATTGTGGAAATTGAACTAGGAATGGTCAAAGTATAGCATGCATATGAGGAGCTCAGAAAATATCTGCTTGAATATTACATGACTAACACAATTGTTTCATGGATTTCATTCAAGTTTAAGCTATGTGGATTCTGTATGCTGCATCAAACTCTTTGCATAATTCTTACCAAGTATTGGTGCCTTTTGTATCATCAGGTCGACTGTGACTTGTACATTCTGTTATCTTTTGATGATTTAGGGAACTAGATTTTCCGTGAATAGAATCTTGTGTATAGTCCTGTTCTGTAATCCATGTTTCTTACATGATGCTGTTTTCTCTGTTAGTGGGAGTGCTGGTGGCGGTCTTCTGGCTTATTCAGATTCAAAGCCATACAACGCCGAAAATGTAGTAGCTACACCTGAAGCTGAAATCAAGAGAAAGAAGGTAGTGGTGCTTGGAACTGGTTGGGCTGGATACAGTTTCTTGAAGAACCTGAAGAATCCTTCATATGATGTTCATGTCATCAGTCCTCGTAATTACTTTGCATTCACCCCTTTGCTACCAAGTGTCACCGTTGGAACCGTTGAAGCCCGTAGTATCTGTGAACCAATTCGCAAAATGGTTAAGAAGGTAAGGAAACAGGATTTTTGAGAATACCTAGCTGGTAAAAATCTAAGAAATTAGAACACTTTTGCCACTGTCTGGGTTCTGATACTTTGCTTCTCTATCTCTTTCTAGAAAGATGTTAGTGTTAGTTACTGGGAAGCTGAATGTCTCGGTATAGATCCTGTAAACAAGAAAGTGAATTGTCGGTCAACTCAGGATGCTGCTTTGAACGATAAAGCTGATTTTTCTGTGGACTATGACTACCTTGTCATTGCTATTGGAGCTCGCTCCAACACATTCAACACCCCTGGGGTGGAGGAGAATGCCCATTTCTTGAAGGTATATATCGACTGATGCAGTCTGTTCATGATCAATCTGCAGTATGAACAACTACTTTGCTCTGCTTGCTCAAACTTTCTAGCTTAGTAAGTCTAGTTTATTATCTCATAGTGAAAGTTATATGAAATCGTTGATCCCCAATTGCAGGAGGTGGAGGATGCTCAAAAGATTCGTCAGAGTATAATTGATTGTTTTGAGAAGGCTGCCCTCCCAACACTTAGTGAGGATGAGAGGAAGAGAATTCTTCATTTTGTTGTTGTTGGTGGTGGCCCTACTGGTGTTGAGTTTGCTGCAGAACTTCATGATTTTGTGAATGAAGATTTAGTGAAATTGTATCCTAAGGTTAAGGAGCTTGTCAAAATAACACTGCTGGAGGCAACAGATCATATATTGAATATGTGAGATCTTCCTCTTACATTTTTCCTTTCTCTGTTTATGTTAATTAAATCTGACGGATGCCATTTGTTGAACAAATTTTTTTACTGTGTTGTCTATGGAAAATAACATAGTTCTCTATGCATTTTAAATAACTTGGTTATTTTCTTGACATCTCACTGTTATCTTTTTTTTTTTTAAGAAACATCTCACTTTTATCTAACCATATAGTTTATAAAGGATTTCCAAAGTCAGTGGAACTGGACAAAGGACAAGCATGTTGAAACCATAGCAGACTGATTTCTCTGTTTTTGTGTGATGTATTAATGCTTTGATCTACTTATTTGCAGGTTTGATAAAAGAATCACAGCATTTGCGGAGGAGAAGTTCCACAGGGATGGTATCAACCTGCAAACTGGGTCAATGGTTGTGAAAGTGACTGACAAAGAAATATCGACCAAAGCACTCAAGAATGGTGGGCAAATATCCTCCATGCCATATGGAATGCTGGTCTGGTCTACCGGCATTGGACCTCGTCCAGTGATAACACAGTTCATGAAGCAAATTGGTCAAGTATGTTTTAAGGGCACAAATATATTTATTCATTCTCAACCAAGTGCATCACTCAAAGATGCACTTGCTGGATTTCAGACTTTGATCAATAGTACATGAAATTTAATTTCTGTTTTGCAATTACAGGGTAACAGGCGTGCCTTGGGAACTGACGAGTGGCTTAGAGTGGAGGGAACTGGTGAAATATATGCATTGGGTGATTCTGCTACCATAGTCCAGCGCAAAGTCATGGTAATTTTCTAAAGCCAATATCTGCACCTTAAGGAAAATTATTGACAATGCAAGGTTAATCAATGATTTTCCAATATGCACTATGCAGTAATCTCATATTATCCCTTGCAGAACTTTGCTTTCTAATATATGATCAGCCTTCTTAAGTTGGTCTAAATGTTCCTTTTGTCTTTCAGGAAGATATTGCAGATATATTCAAGAAAGCTGACAAGGATAACTCTGGAACTTTGACTGTGAAAGAAATGCATGAGCTAGTTGATGATATTTTGGAACGATACCCGCAAATTGAACTTTACCTCAAGAACAGGCAAATGAAGAGTATTGTTGATCTGATGACGGATGCGAAAGGGGATGCAAAAAAGGAATCCATTGAATTGAATATTGAAGAATTCAGAAAAGCTCTTTCACAAGTGGATTCTCAGATGAAAAATCTTCCAGCAACTGCCCAGGTGTCACCTTGGTCCTAGAATTAGACAGCATCATTGTTACCCGTTTTATTGCTAATTCACGTTTTGTAAGTTTATATTGCTTATGCAACTGCGCTACAGGTTGCTGCTCAGCAAGGTACCTATCTAGCTGACTGTTTCAATCGGATGGAAGAGTGTGAAAAGAACCCGCAAGGCCCCATCAGAATCAGAGGAGAAGGTCGTCATCGTTTCAAACCTTTCAGGTACAAGGCAAACTATTTCATTCTCCCCAGTCCTCACAACTCTATTCTTCTCACTCCTGCTTGAACACATTATCCATGCCCCGAGGTCTCCACTCCCCAACAAATTGTTGTTACTAAAACTAGGCTAGATGGCTAGACCGCTAGATGCTTGTTAGTCTCCCCAGCAATCTAACAGAGTAGTGATCTTAAAGTAGTTAGATTAAAATATTGGACTGGCTAGATGCTTGTTAGTTTCTTATCTTGAGTTCAAAAATTAGGCTTTCATTATTTAGTTAGAGGATGTTCCCCAGCAATCTAGCAGGGTAGTGATCTTAAAGTAGTTGCATAAAATATTGGTCTGGCTAGATCCTCGTTAGTTTCTCATCTCGAGTTCAAAAATTAGGCTTTCATTGTTTAGCTAGAAGATGTGAAATTTGCATGAATACAAATTGGCTTTTGGGACACAATCCGTGCCTCCACAGACTTTACTAATGGAGGGGGTAAGTGAGTAGGCATTGAGGTCTTGCATTCAACACGGCTCCCTGGGGCATCATATGACCATCCACACTTCATTGGTTTTGAAATCATCTTTACAACCAAAACCAAAATTGGGGATAAACTGATAAAGACCTAAAATCTCAATTGGAGTTGGATATGTGGTCTGGAATTCAGGCTTTTATTGGACCTCATTTGTTATTTTCTTCTGTATGATCTAGAGATGCCAGTAAACCCAGATATTGAACATCTTGATTTTAACTGTTCTGTAGTGTAATGTAGAAGGAAAAAGTTCTGTGCTCATGATCTAACGACGAGTCATAAAATCTAAGGCAGTGATACGTATCTAGTTTTATATGCTCGACATAAATTGGCACAAGGTACTGCGTAAAAGATTACTTCTCATGGCTGATGTGCTGAGTTTTGCGCTGATTTCTTCTCTCACAGGTATCGCCATTTTGGTCAATTTGCTCCACTGGGAGGAGAGCAAGCTGCAGCCCAGCTTCCTGGCGATTGGGTTTCCATCGGGCACAGCACTCAGTGGTTGTGGTACTCCGTATATGCGAGGTACAACCCTTTTCTATTGCTTCCCTCTTGAACAACTTCTATGTTCTAATATTACAGCTTCTTCATATAAGAAGTTTATAAACAGTATTCATGTTAGTGACATTCTTCCGAAATTTCAGCAAACAAGTCAGCTGGCGTACAAGAGCTTTGGTAGTTGGAGACTGGTCAAGGCGTTTCATGTTTGGTCGTGATTCTAGTCGCATTTAGATCCGGCTTATGGTGGAACTGCTCTGGGCTGTTATAGTGAACTACCTGCGTATCAAAGCCTCAAAATAATGTCCTATTCACACATGCATTATACATATGCACATATCACCATTGGAGGTGGCAAATTTTGTCTAGATTTGTTGATTCTTTTTTGTGCTCTCTAGAACATAAGTGTTGATGATTGACACAAATTGGTGAGACCGGATGCACACACACAAGAATAGTCTTTACTGCAATAACAGTAGCTTCCACAAGTTTTGGATTATTTATGGAAAATATTAGTTGATTTGACAGCAAAAGTGAAGGTCCATATCGAGATGCAAATTGCTTGCTATGAATATTGCACAGGTGCTAGTTATGTGTTGATTGGGCTTTATACAATTTACTTTCATAATTTTTCAATGGCTGTTGGGCTTAACTTTTGAAATGATGTGATTGGTTTTGTCCAAGCATGATTTACTCGATTTGGTGTACTATTTGGGGTGGGCAGGTGGGCTCTTTTTTATTTTCAAATGATGCAGCACCATAGAAACCCATCTTTAAGGGCGTTGGATTCGAGGCTATACCTCATTAGTAGCTGGAAAGAGGGCAAAGTTTTAAGAGAGACTAGGTATAGATCTTTATGGTGAACGAGAGGAGTTCGGGGCTTCTATAAAACTAATGTTTTTTTTTGGTGAATCGCTATAAGACTATAATGTGAAATTTTTTTTTTGACTAGAACTATAATGTGAAATTGCTAAAACCTTCGACTCTCTTTTTTTTTTCAATAGGAACACTATATTTATAAGTATATGTAAATAATAATCCTGTGTAGCCAACAAGTAATCTATTTGGCTTCCTTTCAAAAAAAAAAAAAAAAAAGTAATCTATTTGGCAAAAAATGTAATCATTTTTTTTTTCCTTAAATGACTAATTTTCTAAAAGAATTATCTATTTTTTCTAAAAAGAATAGTATCCATCCCATTTTTTTATACTGAAGTCTGAAGGAAGTCAGGGCTTAATGTCCTATTTAAATATTAATATCAACAAGTAAGGATCAATTTAAATTTTAAAAGCTGATATTTAGAGAGCACATATTGCAATAAATGTAGCAAGAATAAAGAACTGCATCCCTATCCTCCTTTGTCTCCATTTGAACCACAAAATACCCCTCATCATGTTTATAGATTTTCGGTTCAACCACAGGCACCCATTGAGATTTACAGTAATTAGTTATTGCCATTAGACTAGGGTTTTGTCCAATAACATAAACTATTAATGAATTCATCCATGTTTCAGTCAATCGATCTACATCTTGTTTATCCAATTTTGCTACATTTTCGCCTTTAACAACACAAGGAGCTACAAAATTTAATCTCATACCTTTTTGCGACATACTCTTCCAGAAGTTGTGACTCTTTTCAGCAAGCTCAGCTCCGATCTCTATTACCGGAACCGGAACTTCAGGCACTACTATTGTCGACCCTTCATTTACTGTTCCATTGTTTTCCACATAATTCGCTCCAACAACCTGCTTCTGATTACTAGATGTAGCTTGACTTGAACTACCTGTACCCTGTGCTCCCTCACCGGCACCGGAATTTTTCTTCTTCCGACCCATTGCACTACTTGGCTCACAATAGCAGCTCACCTTATCGTACGCCTAGAGAGCTTTAGGAGGAAGAAAAAGTTTTCACACTTGAGTAAGTTATTGAAGTACTTTGTTTGTTACACAATAGATTATTTTAAAGGATATTCCAATTGGGATAAAACTGCCTAATCTTCCATTAAACTGTTGGAGCCCAGACTCTTTGAGCAGGATTGGTAGCACTCTTGGAGTGCCAATTTACGCAGATGAATGCACCACCAAACAACTTAGGATTTCCTTTGCACGAATCCTGGCGGAGATGGATGTGACAGTTAAGATCCCTGAAGAGCTTAGTGTTGAAGATCCTAATGGTAAAGTCTTCAAACAGAAGGTTGTTTATGATTGGCTTCCTCCTTTTTGTGCTCAGTGCCAAAAAATTGGTCATGTTTGTGAAGAAAAAAAGAAAATGCAAAAAGGGAAAGTGACACAAAAATGGGTGGCTGTTCAACAAAAAGATCCTGTCCCAAAATCAATGCCCTCTACTAGTACAGTCTTAGAGGTCGGTATTGGGGATGAAGAGGTTGCAGGGACTTCTTTTGAAGCACCTAATCCTCTTATTCCTACTAATGTAACCCCTGTGGCTACGCCAATACCTTCTACTCAGAGACAGGACTCGGTAGAGGAGGGGGCCTGGAAAGTTGTCACTAGGAAAACAAAGGACAAGGGTAATCAAGTTGTCTTTCAATCAGCAAGGACTTCTGTTCAATATGAGCTACAATCTGGAGTGGGAATCTCAGCTGCTGCTGGGGGTGCTAAGGGGCCAAACTCTTATTTATCCTAATGATTTGCACTTCTTGGAATGTAAGAGGGATGAATGATCCCTTTAAAATAAAAGAGATCAAAATCTTTCTGTCTAAGTATAAGATTGTGGTTTGTGCTTTGCTTGAAACTAGAGTGAGGAGTAATAATGTTGATAAAGTTCAAAAGAAATTTGGCAAGGATTGGTCTTGGTTTTGTAATTATTCTCATTCTCCTCGGGGTAGAATCTGGATTGGGTGGAAGCATGCTTTAGTGAAAATTCAAGTGGAGGATGTCCATGAGCAATTTATGTTATGTACTGTTCAAAATGGGCTACATAAGTTCAATTTGATTCTTTGTCTATGGTCCGCATACCATTATGGACGGGGAAAAGATTATGGAGTGGTCTGTTAAGACATGTGAACTGCAATGATCCTCTGATTGTAATTGGAGATTACAATGCAGTTTGCAGCTCCATTGATAGATGTAATGGTGCTCTAGTTACAGATGCAGAAACTATGGATTTTGAAGATTTTCTTCTCAATTCCAGTTTGATTGAAGCTAGGTGCTCAGGGTTGTTTTACTCTTGGTCTAATAGTAGTGTTGGAAATGAGAGGGTTATTAGTAGAATTGATAAAGCTTTTGTGAATGATGTATGGCTAAGGAGGTACTCTGAAGTCACAGTTCAATATCTCGTGCCTGGGGTTTCAGACCACTCTCCACTACTTTTCACACTTCAGTCTGATAGACAGCAGGGTGGTAGACCATTTAAATTCGTGAATATTTTAGCCCAACATAGTGACTTTCTTGATACTGTTAGTGAAGCTTGGAGTTCTGTCCAAGGTCATTTTAAACTTCAATCTGTTTGGTTGAAGTTAAAGGCTGTTAAGCATGCCCTGAAGAAGATGCACATTCACAAGTTTGGTAAGGCTCATGAAAAGGTGGAAAGTTTAAGGCAGAAGATTATTGATATTCATAATCAAGTTGATTTTAATCTCAATATTGAAGCTCAGAGGGAAGAGAAAACTTCTCTTGAGGAATTGCGGTACTGGTCAAATATTGAAGACAATATTCTTCATCAAAAATCAAGAATCAATTGGTTGCAAATGGGGGATGCAAACTCAAAGTTCTTCTTTACTGCTACCAAAGCTAGATATGCTCATAATCACATTGATATGCTTACAGATGCTGCTGGTAGACAGATTACAGGGGATCAAGCTATAACAGATGTTATTATTGATTTTTACAAGAAGCTGTTAGGGTCAAAGGCTGATTTCTTACCAAGCATTGATCTAAAAATTGTGAGAGCTGGTAACAAACTTTCCTATCAGGCAAGAGACTCTCTGATTAGAGATGTGACAAATGAAGAGATTGACAAGGCTTTGGCTGGAATTGACAATGATAAGGCCCCGGGGTTAGATGGTTTTGATTCCTACTTTTTTAAGAAGAGTTGGGAGGTTATAAAGCATGACATTTATGGTGGAATCAAAGAATTTTTCAACAACTCAATTATGCATGGCCCATTGAATTGCACTGCTGTGACCCTCATTCCTAAAACTCAAAATGCAACTCAGGTTAAAGATTTCAGACCTATTCACTGTTGTCTTGTTATGTACAAAATTATTTCAAAAATTTTGACTAACAGGTTGCAAGCTGTTATAGGGGAGGTGGTAAATGAAGCACAATTTGGGTTCATTCCAGATAGACACATTGCAGATAATATACTCCTAGCTACTGAGCTCATCAGAGGGTACTCTAGGACTCACATGTCTCCTAGATGTATTATGAAGGTGGATATTAGGAAGGCGTATGATTCAGTGGAGTGGAGTTTCTTAGAAACTCTTTTACATGAACTTGGGTTTCCTAATATCTTTGTTGGGTGGATTATGGAGTGTGTGAGAACTGTATCCTATGCAATTCTGGTGAATGGTGTCCCTTCCATCCCTTTTAGAGCAAAAAAAGGTCTCAGACAGGGAGATCCTTTGTCTCCCTTCCTTTTTGCTTTAAGCATGGAATACCTAAGTAGGTGCTTGAATGAGCTTAAAACATTCTCGATTTCAATTATCACCCTAAATGTGAGAGATTGAATATTACTCATCCGATGTTTGCGAGATGATCTACTTTTATTCGGAAAGAGCGGATGCTAGTTCTATCTCTCTCATGTTTAGTGCCTTTCAAAAGTTCTCTGGAGCCTCTCGGTTTGGCGGCTAGTGTGGAGAAAAGTAACATTTATTTTTGTGGTGTAAATGAGTCGGTTGCTAGAGATTTGGGTGAAATAGTGCGAGATGCCTATTGGTGAGTTTCCTTTTAGGTATCTTGGAGTGCCTCTCACTTCCAAAAAGCTTTCCTATGCTCGAGTAAACCTTTGGTGGAAAAGATTACTAGCGAGCTCGGACTTGGATGGCTCATTTCTTTGTCATATGCGGGGAGGCTTCAAGCGGTTAAAAGCATTTTAAGTAGTATGCAAAACTACTTTGGGCTCACATTTTCCCATTGTCAAAAAAAATCATTAAGGTTGTGGAAAGTGTGTGTAGAAGATTTTTGTGGACGAGTGGGGACGAGGGAGACTAAGAAAGCTCCAGGTTGCTTGGACAACCCTTCGGCTTCCAAAATGTGGGGGAGGGTGGAATATCATTAACATGGCAAGTGTGTAATAAGGCCGCTATGCTTAAATTGTTGTGGGCTATTGAGTTCAAAAGAGACAAGCTTTGGGTCCAATGGATTCATTCTTATTACATAAAGAGACAAGATGTTCTTCTTGTCAATCGAGTACTCAAACCTCATGGGTACTCGGGAAGATTATTAGTACTAGAACCCTTTTGAGTGGAATAGGGAATTGGAATGTCGTTAGCACCGATTATAAATTTTCTATGAAAAAAAGCCTATAGGCTGGCCGACGGGGGATGTTGAAAGAGTGAGATGGAAACGTCGATTCGTAATAATCAAGCCGCACCTAAAAGTAGGTTTATTTTGTGGCTTGCTTTGCATAACAAAGTTACCTACAAGTGGATAGGCTTAGTTGTTGGGGTATCCAATGTGACACAACTTGTAGTTTGTGTAGGGCGAGATGTTGAATCGGTGCAAGCATCTATTCTTCTACTCGTGATTATCTTTGCAGAGATATGGAAAGGGGTTTGTGTTCGGATGGCGTTTGATGTTTCTAGATGCAATTTTCAGGATTCTGTTCTTAAGGCCTGCAAACAAGCAAGAAAGAATTCAGGGAAATTGTTCGTAATGCTCTACACTGAAAGTGTTTATGCAATCTGAAGGCAGAGAAACAACAAACTGTTTAGAGCTAGTTGTAAAGAGCCTCATGTTGTTATTAGGGAAATATTTTTCAAAGTTGCTGTTAGATGCTCTGAGGAAGATAGGACTAGATTGCTTATGTAATTTCTAGTGTCCTTTGTTTTGTTGCTTGTCTGCTTCATGTGAACAGGTTATGTTTCACATGTTTTTTTGGTTATATATATATATATTTTATTTGCCAAAAAAAAAAAATGTAGCAAGATTTCATGTCATCATGTTTTCTCGTATATACTACATACGATTCTGAATACTCGCAATCAAACTCTGTCGCTTTTCAAACTCTGTCTTTTTTTAACACGTAATTTCAATAGCATAATAAACAAGGGAAATAGATGAAATAATTAAATCATATGTTAGAAGAAGGATTGAATTTGATATTCGATCAAGCAATGTATGGTACAATATACAATAGCTAGAATTGAAGATATAACATGCTCAATAAATTCAGAGGAAAGGGAAATAGACAAGTATGCCTATTTAAGAGGAAACTGCCATCGTGCTTCTACAGTTCTAGAGTAAGGTGTAGCTTTCTTTCTTTGTTTTTTCGTGGTTCTGATCTCTCAATAATCTGAATCTCAGTCCCTGGTGTTAGCCGAAAATACCTGTAAATAATGCTCCTTAATTTAATGACAAAAAGCTTATCTCCCTCCATTATTAATGTTTTCTTATGTGTGCTCTACTTTAACCAGTACTTGCCGTTAAGTCGTAAGTGGTATCGACAAAACTTTATAACAGAGTAATTTGTGTTAACCGCGATAATTTCCAAATTTGCATCAAATTCCTATATATATAGTACGTAGTAGAGGACAACTAATATCGTTAAAATAGGTATACTATTTGTGATTAAAAGTATCTAAAAATACTTGTGGACTATTATTTCAAAACACAATATCGTGCACCTGTTGTATATTGTGTGCATCAGTGCATGCCATTAAATTTTTTAGTGGATGGAATGGCATTAATATTAATTGATTCATTTTTATGTATTTTATTAAACCAGTTCAATCCGAGATTGTTGCTGAATTTATTTATAATAATATTGACAAAATTGAATTCGATTAATTTTCCCATGTCTTTAAAATATTCTATTACTTATGAATTTCTTGTATATTGTAACCTTATGTGTGTAAAGGATAAACATGATTTACAAAATTGAATTCGATTAATTTTCCCATGTCTTTAAAGCTACTTACTCTTTTTTAGTTGCACTATTGATATTTGAGAATTGTTCAACAACCAACTTTGACAATATTATCTCACCATTATATTATATTAAAAAACATAATCAAGTGTGATCTTGTTAGATTCGTCTGAATGTGAGGATTTAAATCATCAACCTTTTATATTCTACTTATACGCAATTAGAGATACTAATGGTAAAAATAGCTTGTTAGAAAACGTGAAAAAACAAATAGTGCAATTAACTAAAACAGAAGAAGTATAATTCATTTTTGAGTTGCGGTAAAAATATTATGACAACGAAAACCTACTCAATTTTTTTTACTATATGGCTACTATTGATGATGATTGTACAATGAATTAATAGGCTCAAATATAATTTGAGTCAAATAATGTCTAAATGATTTATTTACCATCTCTAGATTAATTAACTTTCTCACTTTAGTTTTTTCACTGCATCTCCTTTTTTTAATGAAATAACAAGCTGATTGCCATGCACAGTGAAAATGATTATATTAATAAAAACAGAAAGTCATAAACATTGTGAACAAAGACTTAAAAGTACCTTTTTAATGGGTCGAAACTTATACTTCTAATATATCTTTGAGATCATTTTACCCATTTATATGTGTAGGTTTCTTTATTTTGAAAACAATATTTGAATTTAAATGGTGATGGATATATACTGATAATCCGATAGGCAAGATATATGCTAAAGTTGATTACTATTATACTTCTTTGAGCGAAAAAATGCATATTATGGCTTCCTCCTTGGTCTAAAAGAAATATGATTACACTTGGAGATCGTGTTAGGTGCTACATGATCGATTGTTAGTAATTTGCTACTGTCCTTTGTTCATCACGATGTAATCCACATAAATCAAAAGCTCTTAATATATCATGTCCGCCGGCCAGTAATCATCCTAGATAAGATCATGATATTCAGAAGAAGAAAAGTAGGTTAAAATGAGGTTGATAATAATGATTTTAATTAATATTTTACATTCTCTACTTTTTTTATTAAAAGAGACTAGAAATTGTGAATCTGATGTTAAAGCATTTCGAAGACAACAACATCTTGAAGGCCGCTGCCACCACAAGAATAATCCCCAACATATTCTTTGGGATGGGGCATGGGTAATCTTTGGGAATTCGGGGTGTCTTCAGACTCCACGAGCCTACCACCTCTCCCTCTATATTACATTCTCAATGGCTAATAAAGTAATAATAAACATTATTATATATACATTTCATATAATTATATCATTACAGGAATTACTTTATCTTAGGTAAATACAATCGACCGGGTGTATAATAGACATGTTGTTTATAAGTAATAAACTTAGATCGACAATAGAATAAGAACATAGTTTATGTTGTAATTAAAACACCCTACGTGCAATTGTACAAAGTACTAAATTAATAAACTTCATGCATCAAAACCCAAAATCACAATCTGGTACCAGCTGTTCCTTATCTCCATGCTAGCTTGCTATATACTGTAGTTCTTCTCTGACTTTGCATTGTTTTTTGGATCAACGTTAGAACTTAGAAGTAAAATTAAATGATTGGATCCAAATTCTAATTAATTAAACATGGTATTTTAGGAATTAGAGTCTATAATTAAAACCTATACTCGTGCGGGTGGGAGAAGCACGTGACGAATCACATGAGTGCACACGTTTGTGTCAGAAGACCAGCTAGATTTAGCCACCATCTTAGTGGCTTAATTTGCTCTAAACCATGTTGTAATACGCGGGGGACGGCGGACTTAATACACTAATCTACGCTAGCATTTGTTGTGTTTTAATGTGCATAATTAAGTTCTAGGGGATTAATAATTTGTAAACAATCTTGGTCATCTGTGTATTGGATTGATCAAAATATAATCATATAGTATCAACATCTAGGTGTACGGATTTCCAACTTTTAAGATTATTAATGCATATATCCCATGTTCATAGAAGTATATCCATTTATTGAGTTTGCAAATTGATAATATGATGAGTTGATTACATTTCATTTTGAGTTGTAAACGAAATTAGTGAAGCTTACAATAATCAAATGGAGTTATTTGATGCCATTATCAAGCTCAAACCTTATGGTGATATTACTTAGCAAATATAATTGGTATAGTTTGTCTTTCAACTAGGGAAAATACATCTAATTTATTCATCCATATTATATTGATTTAGATACTTATTTATATTGTTATTACAATATTTTTATCCTAATAATGGCTAGCTTATCTGAAGAACGACTATTCTACTCATTAAGTCATCATTAGAACCATATTAACCATTTCAATCATGCAACCGAATTCAAGCAACATCCCTTAGCATTATCCAGATATATGGATATGCTTGATCAGTTACTGAACAACTATGAAAGAAGCATGTCAAACAAGAGGGGCACCATGTACAAAGCTATCAAAATGACACGTGTTAGAGAGCTCATTAGTTATGATTAAGGTTTATTAGAAGCATAGATGATGATGCACCACCAAGATTGATGTTTGAGTGATGATTATCGTGTAACACTAAGTCCTTTCTGCACATATCATGATCCATGCGCACCTTGATAAACTCTCATTCAAATACTACCCTCGAGAATATTTGACAAGTCTAATATAGCTTACTATTTTGAGAAGAAAAAAGTCAGTACCTACCTACAGAAGTGTAATACATAGTCAAATTAAAATGATAAGCTGTCACTTTTATTATATGATCTCCTTACAAATTGCATGAAGCACAAGAAAAGAGTGCACATACCATGAATTCATTTTACTGTGCTCAAAAATCAAAATCACTTTTGGAGTATAGATCGAGGGAGTATACTATGCCCCGATTGTCGTCCAGCGATCGTCAAATCAGATCAAATCCAACTAAATAAGTTTTGCTACTAATTTCTAACACATTCGTAAGCTGAAGTAATTGTGACATTGAATTATCGAGACATATCAAGTCACTTTATTAAGTAGGATCCCTTAAAGTGAAAATTCGAGCAAAGCGAATCATCAAAATTTCACAAATTTTATATACGTGAATTATTTCAAGTAATCTAGAACTGATTGAGCTGGCTTATGCCTACCACTATGTATGTCTCTATCTGTCGATCAGCGAATTTGATAAAAGTTTATATGTTTATATTTATAATATTGATGAATTCCTTGTACTACTAATATATATATTTCCTCCTATTTTTTGATACTTGTAACATTGAAAATTAAAAAAAGTTGAAATATTGTAAATATATATTGAGATAAATCCAACATTTTACATGCTTAAATTTGTGTTGTATATTACTCACAATTCACAAATTGCCAGTCAAACTAAGTGCATGAATAATAATGTAAAAGTAAAACATGCAAGTAAAAATAAAAAATAGAGTATTTCATATCAATGTTCATTAATGTTCAAGAAATTAGAAAATTGTTGCCCTAAAAAAATTTTATTCTAAATTTATGTTACAACAATATATTAAAAATACTTCCTCCATGATTTATTTTGCAATGTTTTCGAGTTTCACGTTCACCAATGCACAATTTTGGTCATGAATATATTTATTTATCTATTAATACGAATTTAATATGTTGTTGTATATAAAGTCGAATAGATTCACCCAGAAATCAACACTTGACACTTCTTAAACAATTTCTTCATTTTTTAGGGATCTTCCTACATTCCGGTTAAGTCCGTTTCCATAATATCTTTCTATTCTTACTTTATTCCCTATTTGCTAATTATAAAGGTTTATTCCTTTTTCACACTACCTTACCCCACTTGTTAGACCCACATCATTTTAAATTCTTTCACAATTACATTATTTCTCATATTTAAATAAACGTAAAGGACTCACTTTCACACACATACTCTCTCCTTTTTGTCTTGATTTATGTTGCTACAGTCTATAGGAAGATATTTAAAAGATGAAGGACGTATATGATTATGTTACCATTGTACAATCATATAATATTAATTACATGAAGTATATGATATAAAATACATATATTAATATGATCAGAATTACTTGAAATTTTATGGAACAATAACATCACATACGCACATTTTATCGTGCATTGCATGATTTGCAGCTGAATACCTTCTTATGTAAACATTGACTGAGATATGCCTTAAAAAGTAGTTATTGCATCATTACAAGAATTCACCAATTCATCCACATAAATCAAGGCATTCAGGCGAATCCACCCTTGTGTAACGTGAACAAGAAATGATCGAAGCATGCATAAATCCATATTGCTTCAAGGCGACGATAAGTTCGGCAAATTCTTATCAAGAAATTAAAGGAGAGAACAAGCCAAGCACAGTCCACAAAAGTTCAATATGGACCGTGCAAAAACCCCCGCAAACCGTGCTATTTAGGCATAAGGCTTGTAACTAAGCATGGGACCGTGTGCTCGGAACCAACCTCCTTTTATTTTAGGCGGCTACTTCTTATCTGCCCTATATATTTTTCCCGCTCCCTATTTAGTATTTAAGCCAAACTTTGTTATTAGTGAAAAAACAAAAAAGTAAGGGACTAACGCGACATATTAAGCCATTTAATTAGCACTTTAATTATCCTTAAACACTTTGTTAGCTAAGGATCGGAGTAGTACTTTTTAGTTGAACTCTTGCACTCTTTTTTTTTTTTTATATCGAGAAAATTTGCATTAATTAAAAAACGAAATTACAACCTAATGCTATTACAATCAAACATAAAACATAAAGCAAATAGACATTAAGATGAGCTTCACTCGAACTCTTGCACTCTTGGAGGAGAAGATTTCCACCTTCAAAATCCTTATTTGTACGAATTCTATTTAGTTTCCTTCACCAAATTGCCAATTTTATGATAGTTTGAAGTATTTGCTTACTACATGTTCATTGGTTTATAATTGTATTTTCATCTTGTATTCATAATATAATCATGAATATGTGTAGTGAGTAATCTTAGGCCTAGAATAACCCTAGCATGTTCATAAATCAATAATGAAACCTTGTAACTTTTAAAAAGAAAATAATGAAACCTTGTATGTAGTCTTTGTATGTCTTTGTGATTGTTGATTATGTTAGACTCAAGATAGTGCATCAACTTCTATGATTTCATATATAGTCAATTATACAACATATCGACCCCTCTTATTATTGGGTACGTTAATGTTTTTCCGCTCAATGCGGGAGAAGCTTAATATGTTGAACCTTGATTCTCATAATCTCATGTATGTATATATATAAGAGACCTTTTGTAACAATGAATTATTAACTTCCGTTCTCGAATCTGGGTCTGGAAATGTTAGATGGAGGTGCTAATTTCGAGTTATTACAAGAAGCAAAACTTGAAGTTGTGTTGGTCGGCGAGGGCCTTAAACATAATATGGTTTGAAGTCTTGGTATAAGAGTGAAGCTTGTGCCAGTCACACTGTTAGAATATATGAATATATATTCTTGTATCCTGTATATTTGTTAATATCTTTAGTGTATATTTACTTTCCTATTTTATAGCCTTAATCATAGCCTAATGAGTTGGCTTAGGTTGTATATTATGTTGATGAGTTGAATAAACAGATTACGGAAAATATTACTTTCATGGTATCAAGTCTAGGGTTCTTTTCTCTCTTCCGCTGCCCCTAGTTGTTCCGTCTCTCCTATCTCATCTCCTTCCTTGCGTGTTTCAGCCATGACTGAATCCAAAACCTCCCCGTTTCACCCTGCATTAGCCGTCTCGAACATTAAAAATTTCATCCCTGTTGTTCTTGAGATGGAGAACGTTCAATATGGAACGTGGGCGGAACTTTTTAAAATACATGCTCGGTCTCATCGAGTTATCCATCACATCATCAAACCGGAAGCCGGTAAAGCACCGAAGGCTCCTTCTACAGATGATGAGCAAGAACTTTGGTCGACTCTCGACGCGACCGTTCTTCAATGGATATATTCAACTATTTCTAATGATCTCTTAACCACAATTATTGAACCGGATTCTACTGCTATGGCGGCTTGGGATCGCCTTCGCGATATTTTCCAAGATAATCAGAATTCCCGCGCCGTAACACTTGAACAGGAGTTTTCCACCACTCACATGGATGACTTCCCGAATGTCTCTGCATACTGTCAAAGGCTCAAGAGCCTTTCCGATCAGTTGAAAAATGTCGGAGCGCCGGTTTCGAATAGTAGACTTGTATTACAACTTGTCTCGGGTCTATCTCTTGCTTATAAGAATGTGGGGACGTTGATTCGTCAAAGCTCTCCTTTACCTCCATTTTACCAGGCTCGTTCGATGCTAACGCTGGAAGAAGCCGGGTTGGCCAAAGAAGCCGCCACCGGGACTGCCACGGCTATGGTGGTCGCATCTCCTAAGGAGTTGGATGCAACTCCTCCTTCTCATGACCATTCGGGACACCATCGTGGCAAGAAGCATAATAATCGGAATCACGGTGGTGGAAAAAAAGGGGGCCAGCAGCGTGGTGGTTCCGGCGCCGGCAAAGGTGGTCGGAGTGGTGGCCACCATTCTGGTGGGTCTGGCGCCCAGCATGGCTCGCAGCAGCAGGGCCAGTCATGGCCTCATGGAGGCTCGTGGCCTTCATTCCCGCAAACAGGTGCATGGGGGTGGCCTTGGGCCCTTCCACCTTGTCCTTTTCCTGCTACTTCTTGGGCTCGCCCTTCTGGCCCATATCCTCAGCAGCAACCTGGCGTCCTTGGGCCACGCCCACCTCAAGCATATCATGCTACTGCTCCCTCCCTCTATGCTCCTACGGATATTGAAGCGGCCATGCACACTATGTCTCTCACTCCGCCCGATGCAAATTGGTACATGGACACCGGTGCTACCTCTCATATGACCTCCAATAACGGTACGCTCTCGTCTTATTTTAATTTGAGCAATAAAAATGGTATAACTGTTGGAAATGGTCATTCTATTCCCATTTGTGGTTACGGTCACACTACTTTGTCTCCTCCTAATCCTCCCTTAGCCTTACAGAATGTCCTTCATGCTCCCAAACTCATTAAGAATTTAATATCTGTTCGCAAATTTACCACTGATAATTCTGTTACTGTTGAGTTTGATCCTTTTGGGTTTTCTGTGAAGGATTTTCAGACGGGGGTGCCCCTAATGAGATGTGATAGCCGGGGAGATCTTTATCCTATCACCACCACAAACACTGGTTCAACCTCTCCTTCTACCTTTGCGGCTCTTGATTCTTCCCATTGGCATGCTCGGTTGGGCCATCCTGGAGCTCATGTTTTGAATTATCTTAGGATTAATAAATGCATTGATTGTACTAAACCTAGTAGCTCTATTATTTGTCAATCTTGTGTGTTGGGCAAACAAATAAAGTTACCTTTTTCTTCCTCAAATTCATGTACTTCAATGCCTTTTGATATTATTCACAGCGATATTTGGACTTCTCCTGTGCTTAGCTCTTCTGGCCATCGATATTATGTGCTTTTCTTGGATGATTTTACCAAATTTTTGTGGATATTTCCTCTCGCTAAAAAATCACAAGTGTTTGATGTATTCTTAGCCCTAAAAGCTCATATTCGGACTCAATTTGAACGTGACATTAAAACTGTTCAATGTGATAATGGGCGCGAGTTTGATAATAGTTCTTTTTGGTCATTTTGTAAAACTCATGGCATGTCCTTCCGTCTCTCATGTCCCCATACTTCTTCCCAAAATGGCAAAGCCGAACGGACCATTCGTTCTATTAATAATATCGTGCGCACTCTTCTTGCTCATGCCTCTCTACCCCCGTCATTTTGGCCCCATGCTTTGCAAATGGCCACCTATCTTCATAATATCTTGCCCAGTAGACTTCTTGCCCATTCTTCTCCAATGCAACTCTTATATCAAAAGGTTCCATCCTACTCTCATCTACGCGTGTTTGGGTGTCTTTGTTACCCTCTCTATCCTTCCACCACCATAAATAAACTGCAACCCCGCTCTACTCCTTGTGTGTTTTTGGGATTTCCTCCAAATCATAGGGGCTACAAATGTTATGACCTCTCCTCTCATAAAATCATTATTTGTCGTCACGTGGTGTTTGAAGAGTCGGTTTTTCCCTTTGCTACGTTGCATTCCCCAAATTCCACATCTTATGATTTTTTAGATGAGGGCTTGTCTCCTTACTTGGTGCATCATTTAACCCAGTCCACAAAATCACCTTCCCCCCCACTGATTCGGCCCAGCGTGTCCCTTCCCCACCTGCGGCCCAGCGTGGTTCCTCCCCCCTTGAGGCCCAGCACTCTACTTCTCCCTCTGGCCCAGACCACCCCACGCCTAATTCTCCCCCTCATTCTACACGGCCCAGCGTGTCATCCTCCCCTCCCTCTTCCTCAAGCGTGCCTTCCTCTGGCCCATTAGCTCCTTTGCCCAATTTTCCTCCCCCTGGCCCATCTCCTTTGCAGCCTCCCTCCACTTCTTCGTCACGTATTGTGACCCGCAGCCAACGAGGAATTTTTCGCCCCAATCCTAAATATAATTTCCATACCACCGTGACAAAATCTCCCCTTCCTCGTACCCCTCTAGCTGCCTTACGTGACCCGAATTGGAAAATGGCCATGGATGACGAATTTAATGCTCTAATTAAAAATGAGACATGGGAGTTAGTACCTCGTCCACCTAATGTCAATGTTATTCGTTCTATGTGGATTTTTGCTCATAAAGAGAAAGCTAATGGTGAATTTGAGAGGCATAAAGCCCGACTTGTAGGTGATGGTAAAACTCAACAGGTTGGCATTGATTGTGGTGAAACATTTAGTCCGGTCGTTAAACCGGCTACCATTCGCACTGTTCTCAGTCTCTCTCTCTCAAAGAAATGGCCTCTTCATCAGTTGGATGTTAAAAATGCTTTTCTTCATGGTGAGCTCAAAGAAACCGTCTACATGTATCAGCCTATGGGTTTTCGGGATCCTCATCATCCTGATCATGTCTGCTTACTGAAGAAATCCTTATATGGTCTTAAGCAGGCTCCGCGTGCTTGGTACAAGCGGTTTGCGGATTTTGTTGCTTCCCTTGGTTTTCATAACAGCATTTCTGATCACTCCTTGTTTATATACCGTCAAGGCTCGGAGATGGCTTATCTGTTATTATATGTGGATGATATCATCCTCACTGCTTCCTCTGATGCTCTTCGGTGTTCTATTATGTCTCATCTCAGCTCGGAATTTGCTATGAAGGATTTAGGTCCTTTGCATTATTTCCTTGGCATTGCAGTTACTCGACACACGGGTGGCTTGTTTCTTTCACAGCGCAAATATGCCGAGGATATTATTGATCGGGCTGGTATGACTCATTGTAAGCCCAGTTTCACTCCCGTTGACAGCAAACCAAAACTCAGTGCTAATGCAGGTACTCCATATGATGACCCGACTCATTATCGTAGCCTTGCAGGGGCTCTTCAGTACCTCACTTTTACACGGCCCGATATCTCATATGCTGTTCAACAAGTGTGCTTACATATGCATGACCCACGGACCAAACATATGCATTCTCTGAAACGCATTGTTCGCTATATCCAGGGCACTCTAGATCATGGGTTACATCTCTATCCATCCTCTTCTACAAACCTGATATCCTATACTGATGCCGATTGGGGTGGATGTCCTGACACTCGTCGCTCTACCTCCGGGTATTGTATCTTTTTGGGAGACAACTTGATTTCGTGGTCATCTAAGCGTCAACCGACTCTCTCTAAGTCTAGTGCTGAGGCCGAGTATAGAGGCGTGGCCAATGTTGTCTCTGAGTCTTGCTGGCTTCGGAACCTTCTCCTTGAGTTGCATTGTCTTTTGACTAAAGCTACATTAGTCTATTGTGACAATGTTAGTGCCATCTATCTCTCTGGTAACCCCGTTCAACATCAGCGCACCAAACACATAGAAATGGATATTCATTTTGTTCGAGAAAAGGTGGCGCGTGGTCAGGTACGTGTGTTACATGTTCCATCCCGATATCAGATTGCCGATATTTTCACCAAGGGTCTTCCTCTCATCTTATTTCAAGATTTCGGGACGGGTCTTAGCATTCGTCCTCCTCCCGCTTCGATGCGGGGTGTGTTAGAATATATGAATATATATTCTTGTATCCTGTATATTTGTTAATATCTTTAGTGTATATTTACTTTCCTATTTTATAGCCTTAATCATAGCCTAATGAGTTGGCTTAGGTTGTATATTATGTTGATGAGTTGAATAAACAGATTACGGAAAATATTACTTTCACACACAAGTAGGAAGTATACTTTAGGAGAGATCCCTTCTTCTTAGTCAACTGTTTTAGTTGCATCTTTAAACTTATTTATATGTTTCATCATGAACCCGTAGTGCCTAGTCCTTGCTTCTATTATCGAATTCTCTTAGTTAATTTAGCATAATTTAACTTAGTTATAGTTAGTTATTGCTTCGTCTAACCGATTGTCCTTATTGGCAAAAAGGTCATATCATCTCGACTTAGTTAGGACCAATTGCAAACTCCCTGCTCTTCAGGTATCGACCTACTTACCTCTAGAACTACCTTGTTTTAGATTTTGATCTAAGTGTTATAAAATATTTATCCTTTGACAACCTATGTGTTTAACGACCATCCAGCCACCCGTCATATAATTCTCAATTCTTCCCAGCCAAGAAAGCGAGAATAGTGACCATCTTAGCAGGAATGGGCGCCAAAGTCTCATACGTAACCCTGCCTTTTGATGATCACCAAACAAGTCACGCCTTGAGACATTAGATGTTCCCTCTTATCGATGCTTAGATTGTTTTAGTTAACTTTTTCATTTACATTCTGTAATAACTTCCTTAAATTGGGTATCTAGCCAACAAGTATTTAAAAAGAAGGAAGTATATGCTACATGTTTAAACTTTACCACCGAGGGCTTGTTCGTCATCGTATTTTGTATTTTGCTTTCATGTTTTTTGAAAACAAACAAGTACCACTATTAAAACCAGAAAAAGCAGTACGTATATAGTTGTTGTTAGTTTTCCTTTATTTTGGTTCCTTACATGAAAAGTTAGAGAGAGCACTAGTGGAGAAAAACGAAAGGGCTGCGGTCAAAACAGCCCTAAGGGCTGCGTTTTTGGCCAGCAGCCCTTTCAGTAGCAGCCCTTCACTACCAAGGGCTGCGGTTTAGGCTAAAAAACACAGCCCTTCCATATTGGAAGGGCTGCGGTTTTGACCATAACCGCAACCCTTTTTACCCAAAAAAAATAAAAAAATTATGCATTCTTTTTACTCCTAAATATCAATATTGTATTTTCGATAGTACGAGCAAAACAAACGAATAGAAATTAATTAAACACTATAAAAAGAGACTATCAACAAATTCCGCAAGAACATCACTAATAATTAACACAATTGCATTTGCAGCGAAGAATTGAATTCAATATAGCATCGAATTTCAGAAAGCGAACTAATAATCAATCGCAAAAAAACAAACGTGTAGAAATTGATGAAACACAATGAAAAACAACAGAAAAAGATAATGAACAAATTCCAGAAAAATATCAATACTTGGAACAAATTCAAAGGTTTTCAGAAGAGAGTCGAACAAATCGACGCAATGAGGCGACGAAAAGTATGAATGGTGACTGGCCGTGCCGTGACTGGCGTGAGGCGTCCCGCCGCGACTGGCCGTGCCGTGACTGGCGTGAGGCATCCCGCCGCGACTGGACTGGTCGTCGTTCCTCAAATCTCCTTCGAACTTCGAAGCTCGTCGTCGTCGCGGCTCCTGCAATTCGAGCTCATGTTGTTGACGGAGACGGTGGAGGAAGGTTATGGAGTTGTTGTTAGGGTTGTTGTGGTGGTGGATTCGGGTGGGCCCATTGTTGAAAGGGACGAAACCGACTTCGAAACTTGCGGCCACCATTGCTGATGTTGTTGGGAGAGAGAGATGTCGAAATTATCGCGAGGAGTGGGGCAAATTCGCTGGTGATGGTGAAGGTAGTGGTGGAGGAGGAAGGGAAGGAGTGGAGGGAAGAGAAAGTTCGACGGCAGACGAGGGAGGCTAGGTTTTAGGAGTGAGATTTGTGAGAGAGGAGAGAGAATGAGGGAGATGGAGCAGTACAGCTGAGTATATACATGGATTAAAAGCCCGCCCTTCCAAAATATTTAAAAGCCCATTAAAATGTTTTTGCGGGGTAGGTGAAGGGCTGCGGTTAGCCCAAAAAACGCAGCCCTTCGTATTTACGAAGGGTGCGGTTTTTGGGCTAACTAACCCCTTCCTTCACTAAAAGGCTGCGGTTTTGGGCTAACCGCAACCCTTCACTATTAAGGGTCTGTGTTTTTTAAAAAACGCAGCCCTTGCACCGCAACCCTTTCGTTTGAAGAATGAAAATGGAAGGGAGATGATGTATAGACTATAGAGGGAGGGAAAGAGGAAGGTGAAGATTGAGGAAGATTGTAGCATTCCTTTTTTAAAGAAGGAAAATATTTTCAGCTTTTCTACTTTTTACAAACCAGACAATGGAAAATAAAAATAAACTACTTTTTACTAAAATATGTTTTTCCCAACGAAACACTATCTAAAGTAAGTATCGATCGTATCACTCTTTTTTTTTGAAAGTAAAATTAATTCATTAATAAAGGAGTCATACGACATCTACAATAAATCGGGAATAACAAATACATAACAATTTTGAACAAATAAAATTCGGAATTTGCAAAACCACGATCGTTGTGTAGTAAATCTAACAATTCCCGCATACCCTCTTCCACATCATTTGTTTGATACAACCTTCAACGAGGGGTCTTACGATATGATGTAGTTTTGAAATAGAATTAAATCGATACCATTGATTGTAATTGTAGATCCAGTCCGCTCGACACCACATAATTCTTCATCAATGATCCAAAATTGCGATAATTCATCATAAACAAAGCGAGAAAAACTAAAGTCTCTCCCAAAGAGAAGAGAATAAACCCTTTCTTTCGAGGGAGAAAGCGATCCTCTCTTTAAAGGAGGAAGTATTATTCAAACAAGAATCGAACATAAACAAAGTTAAACAACAATGAAAATTAAAATTAAGGTGGCTATCCATGATAAAATTGATGGGCTCAAAATTCACTAATGGGTAGGGTTTAGGAGAGAAAGGGAAAGAAGGGAGAGAAGGGAAAAAATTAGGTTTTTGAGTTTGGTGTCTATATCACTACTTCAACTTATATAAACCACATTTTTCATTATGGCTTTCAAGATTCTAAATTCGAAAATTAAAAACTGAGAATGATATCAGACACATCCCTACTAATTATTCGAAAATTTCTAGTTGCAAAACAAGGGCAAACACAGAACAAGTAGATTTTATAGATTTCGAAAAAAAACTAAGTTAATTGGCACATAATGGAATGGAGTACAATTTTACTAGAGAATGTAAAACTTTACTAATTATAATAATGAATAATATCAACCAAATGACAATGAGTCATATGACCATTGAACTAGCCATAAGTATAGTTTTATTCAAATGGTTACTAGCTTTTTTGCTATCATACACCAATAGGAGAGGAGTAAGAAATAACAATCACATTCACAATCAGTCCCATACCTTTTGGTTTTGTTTCTTTGGCCTCTTGGAATGCTTCAAAGATTCAATTAAAAGGAAAACTCTTCTTAACTTAAACTTTTAATTTCATATTCTAAATTCTAAATTCACATTTCACAGATAGATTGATTCTGCCATGGCAGATCTCAGCTTCCATTAACCTTCTCTTTCTCTCTCTTCCTTCACCATTCACCAATCACCACCCTCTTCATTGCTTTCCTTTTTCCTATATATATTAACACTCTTTCTCTCTCCTTTTCTACCTTCCTTTTTAAATCTCCATTTCCACAACCTTTATTATTCTCCATCTTCTTCTTCTTCTTACATTCATCTTTTTATTTTTTTATGCACAAATTTGGATGTTTTTGCTTCAATAAACACTCCAAATTTGTATTTCTTTTTCATACACTTGAGCTACTAATAATTTTAAAAAAAATTTACTACATGATGCATCATAATTTATAATTTTCTTTAGTATTTTTTCAACGTCCAAGTACAAAGCACTTAGTGCGCTAGGTACAACTACTGCTTCTTCCTCCTCTATGTAGGTCCATACCTTTTCTTATTTTTCCTATATTTTTCTTTTCTTTTTTCATATAGTTATGGGCATTTTTCCCTTTTCCTATTATTAGCCTTTTTCTCTCTCCTCCCCCACTTTGTTTTCTCATTGAAAATTTATCCACTTGGGTTTTTTTTTTTTTTTTTTTTTGTTTTCTTGAGAAATTTTTCTTCATGATTTTCCATTTATTGTTTTAGTTTTAGGGTGTGGGTTTTTTTTTTCTGGGTGATTTGTTTTTTTTGAAGAATTGTTAGAGATGGGTTCAAAAAAGTGCAAAAATTCATCAAACCCAGAAAATTTGAGAAGGATCTCTTCATTCCCAGATGAAGTGTTGGAAAAAGTTATAGGCTTGTTGGAATCACACAAAGATAGAAGCTCAGTTTCATTAGTTTGCAAAGATTGGTATAATGCTGAAAGATGGAGTAGAACCCATGTTTTTATTGGGAATTGTTATTCTGTAACACCTGAAATTGTTGCTAGAAGATTCCCAAAAATTAAGAGTGTTATCTTAAAAGGAAAACCCAGATTCTCAGATTTCAATTTGGTGCCTGAAAATTGGGGGGCTGATATTCATACTTGGCTTCTTTGCTTTGCTAAAGCTTACCCTTTTTTGGAAGAACTTAGGTTAAAAAGGATGAGTGTTAGTGATGAGAGTTTGGAGTTTTTGGCTATGAATTTTCCTAATTTCCAGAGGATTTCTCTTCTCAGCTGTGATGGGTTCAGTACTGATGGCCTTGCTGCTGTTGCCACTCATTGCAAGTATGTTTTTTTTTTTCTAATTATATTTTTTATTATAAATTTGGGAAAAAAAAGACTTCCCTTTTAACTATTTTGCTTGCATTTTCATGTTATTTGGGTTGGTTTGGAATATAATGATTGCATTTGATATGGGTTGATTTGAATTTCTGTTTCTGGTTATAGTCCAAATGAGTGAAAAATTAGAGATCTGGGCATCTGGGTCTTGATTTAGTATTCAATTGAACTTACTTTGTGAATCTATAAATGAAAGTTTTCATCATTTTAGCAAATATTCATTTAATTATGTATTATTGGTATCTTATTTCATGTATGTTCAAAGGAAAAATACAAGCTTTACTTGTTTTTGGAATTGCAAATGTGAAGTATGTGGTATGAAGTTGAGATCATAGTGGAAAGGGATTGATTGTTCCTTTTTTTGCTTTCATTTCTGTTATGATAGAAACAGACTGACATTATTGGTGAGCTAAAGATGTTTTGGATCCTTTTCAATTCTTTTTCCCTACCTTGGTTGATATGACATTTGGCTTAATTAGTGATTATCAGTTGTCGCTTTAAATGTCATTGTCCCCATAAATGTCGTTTGTTATTGCAATTAAAACCACATGTTATCAGGCCATGGAGGTATGGAGGCATTGCTTTCTTCCTTACCCTCTCCTCCACCCCCACCCCCACCCCAACAGAAAAAACAAAGAAAAAAAGGTATAGTTTTCAGAATAAAGTTCCTCTTTTCTTTTGTAGCTAGTAACTATTTTTGAGTCTATTTGTTTCATTTCTACCTAGTAATAACTAATAACTAAAAGATTACTAATTTGAGCTCTAGATTTAGTGTTGATGCAAGTGATATGTGTCTTTCATGTCCTTTGTAGGTTCATTTCACCTTTGCCAATGCTCCAATGACCAATAGTTAGCGATGTCATTAATATAGATATCAAAACATTTTCATGTGAGATGTTAGATTAATTTCAATGTGTATATTTAAATAATCAACTTTAATATTTTTTTACCATTACGTAATTAGAGATATGGTCAAAGGTGTATGCATTCGAGAACGTGAAAAGAAAAAGACGAAATGGTAACCATTAAAAAGAAACAGAGAAAGTATCAAACTAGGATTGAAGGTTTGTTGTGGATAAGTGCTCTATCCAACATAATTTGGACATGCCTTGTGTCTTCCCCAACTGATCATTGACTTTCTTTCATAGCCAGTTTGTATTTCTGATTTTATTTTGTCGTCTTTTAGCTTAAATGAGGCTATTTCTCAAAACTTCTTCTACTTAGAGCTGATGTCAATGTATGACTTTGTAGTACAATGGTGGGTTACTGGTGTGCTTGGCTTTCAGAGTTTTACGCTTTCTATTCCATTCTTAATCTACTTATAGATTTTGCAACTTAAGTGTTCAGCTTTCTTTTTATGATTCCACATGGCATCTAGAAGAGATGACTTCATTTTGATTATTGTAATCCTAACATTATTTGTTTGTTTTACCAGAAACTTAGTTGAGCTCGACATTCAGGAAAATGGAATTGATGATCGCAGTGGCAACTGGCTGAGTTGCTTTCCCGAAAACTTCACGTCATTGGAGATTCTAAACTTCTCCAATCTTCAGTCAGAAGTCAACTTTTCTTCCCTTGATAGACTTGTAGCTAGGTGCAAATCTCTGAGAGTCTTGAAGGTGAACAAAAATGTGAACCTGGATCATTTACAGAGGCTGCTAATCCATGCTCCTAGGCTGACACAGCTAGGAACAGGTTCCTTTTCACAGGAGCTCCAGCCTTCCCAGTATGCTAGTCTTGAAAACATGTTTAACAACTATCGCAATCTTCAAACCATCTCTGGTTTATGGGAAGCCAATTCACTACATCTGCCTGTTCTCTATCCTGCTTGCTCTGGCCTGACTTTTTTGAATTTGAGCGATGCAGCTTTGCAATGTGATGAATTTGCTCAGCTTCTTGGTCACTGTCCAAATCTTCGACGTCTTTGGGTAGGCATCTATTACCTTTTCCAACGTGATATCGGATAATTATTTGCTTCATTGATGATTCAACTTACAAATGATTGGTTGTATTCCCATGTTAAAGACCATGCATTACTGTGAAGAGATGTATACTTGCTATATCATGGCATGTTTTCGTCTCTAGAGTTGCCAGATTTAAACATGAACAGTGTTTCATTATAGTGAGTAAGAACGGATAATTTATTTAGTCTTTCAAGCAAAATGCATTAAATTGAAGCTAAAATCTACACAACATAGAAATGGTTGGGGTTTCAGAGACGGAAACGTCTAGGAAATGGGAAAACCTTGGGTCTCGGTCATTTGTGGGCATCATCTAAACGAAAGTGGCTAGGGTTTTGGAAATGAAAAGGGGTAAACCTCAGTTCCTAGAGGTTTTCGTGCTTCATAGGCTAAAAGCAATTAGTAGCATCAATTTCTTTGAGGGCCTATTGTATATAGTATGCATTGGAACTAAAGTATCTCTAAATTTCTAGTCCTCATTAATGTAGGTGTTCTAGATCAGAACTGAGGTTATGTCCTCATTTCTGTCAAATTGGAGCCTGTAAACTCAACTATAAAAAATTTTAGCTTGCCTGCTAGTAAATTATGTGTCCCTTCCATTATCAGCTCCAACTTCTCACAAGATCATGTGATAGCAGATGAATGTGAACTTCTAACAGATGTCCATTTCTACGTTCATGGTCCCATAAGATTATATATACAATATGTATTGACTCTTACCTAATGTTTTTGCAATGCTTTTCTAGTTTTCTCGATTGAAGTGAATATTCACAAGGTTTAGTTTTTGCTGCGTGTTATCTGGGTTCTAATTTGGCTATCCTTTTGATTTAGGTGCTGGACACTGTTGGTGATAAAGGTCTGGAAGCTGTTGGATCCAGCTGTCCTTTGCTTGAAGAACTTCGGGTATTCCCTGCAAGCCCATTTGATGCTGATATAGTCCACGGGGTTACAGAGTCTGGTTTTGTTGCAGTGTCCTATGGTTGCCCTAAACTCCACTATGTCCTCTATTTTTGTCGCGAGATGACAAATGCTGCTGTAGCAACCATTGTGCAAAACTGCCCTGATTTTACTCATTTTCGCCTCTGCATAATGAATCCAGGTCAACCTGACCACTTAACCAATGAACCAATGGACGAGGCTTTTGGTTCGGTGGTAAAATCTTGTAAGAAGCTCAGAAGACTTGCAGTTTCCGGGTTATTGACTGATTCAACATTTGAATATATTGGGAAATATGCCAAAAACTTGGAGACACTTTCCGTGGCTTTTGCTGGAAGTAGTGACCTGGCTATGAAATGTGTTCTTTCTGGTTGTCCTAAGCTGAGGCGGTTGGAAATAAGGGATTGTCCCTTTGGAAATTCTGCCCTTCTCTCAGGGCTGGAGAAATATGAATCGATGAGGTCGCTTTGGATGTCCGCTTGCAATGTCACAATGAGTGCTTGTAGGCAGTTGGCAAAGGAAATGCCTAGGTTGAATGTTGAGGTTATAAAGGATGAGGATACTGATGACTGTCATGCTAATAAAGTTTATGTCTATCGTACTGTTGCGGGACCCAGAAAAGATGCTCCTCCTTTTGTTCTCACGCTTTGAGACCAATGCAGTTGCTTGGTAAATTTTCATCTCTTTACTGTCTAAACATTGTGATTGCATGGTTAAAATTATCACAGCACGGAAGGTCTGAGAATTATGAAGGTTTCTTATTATCTGATTGTGTGACCTAGCTAGATATACAACTGCTCTATTTTTAGACGTTTGTTTTGATCTTACCCCCTGAAAAATGATATGTTTTTATTTGAAAATCATTTGAATATTTAGTGGTATATTGTTGGCCGAAAACATTCTCCAAGAAAAGTGGTTCTCCAAAACCCTTTGTTTTGTCTGCAAAGGATGGAAGTAGTTTTCAAATGGTGGAAAATAGTTCTCCCAAGGGTAGAAAAGATTTTTCTTCTTTAAGAAAGGAATGCCACATTTTTCTCCCTGTGCTTCACCAAACATTTTCCTTAAAGAAAAAAGGAGTGCCACATTTTTTTCTCCCTCTACACCTTTCTGGCTCTCCTTCCTTCCTCCCCCTTTAATTTCCATTCTTTTGTTTCTCTCAACTTTTCGTGCAAGGAACAAATAAAAAAGTAAACCTAGTCTACAATTGTGTTTTCCTTTCGAAATGTTTTTTTTATGGACAATTATTTTCTATTAAAAATGTTTTTTAGTCCAACCAAATGGAACCTTATCCCTTCTAAAGTTGGAATGTGTTTTTTCTGTTTCAAGCCCCTGAATCTGTTTTCATTGCTTCAATGATTGATAACTAGATATTTCGCTGATTTTGTGGTCTAAGATGAGATGTGCACAAGTCTGGCGATTGTTTTTTGGTTCTGAATGTTTTCTTTCATATACAAATTGCACTTGCATATGATTAATCAGATTGGTTGTAAGTTGCAGGATGAAGTTTAGAAGATGGCTGCATAACTTCAAACACCATGTCGTTTCACACAAGACAATAACTAGTGAAAAACCCAGCATGTTCTGCTGCGTAATGGCTCCCTGCCATCGCTAAGTCGTGTGTAAGTAAAACATGGTAGCAGCTGCAACCTGTGTTGATTGTACTCCAGGATGAGAATCAGTGAAGGGTGAGGATCCAATGGTTGGTGGACGTGATCTATTTTTCTGGTCGGATCTGAAGTATTCAAGTGAGTCATGACATGAATGGATGTCTAAGCATCACTTATGGGTATCTACTACCCAGGGGTATGTAAGAGAGAAAAGGATGACACCCAAACCATGAACGGCCGGACAAGAGATTATGCAAGATAATGCTTTTCAGATGCCTAATATTCGATCATTGTCTTCAACCTTCTGAGAGTTAGCCAACAACAGGATTTATGCTGGGAATGTTGTAATGTTGTAATAATGTAATTGGAAATTTGTGAAAAAATTCGGTGAATTTTTACCCGAGTTCCATTCATAAACATGTAGCTGGTTGTAAACAATTTATCTTATGATGTATTAGATTTTAGTAGTACTAATGTGCTTGCTTAGCTATGCTGCATTTTCTTAAGCTGATATAAACTACTGTACACAGTTTCTTGTAAAATGTGGAATTTCTTGTAAAATTACTTTTGATAAATATGTACCTGCTGATAGGGAGATTATTCCATTAATCAATTACTTTAACAAGGCCCAAATGGATCAATAGGTTTAAAAAATGAATCACAAAATAGTAACAAGAATTGACAGTATTTTATTGAAAAATTATCTCCATTAGCTAATCAGTAGTATTTTAGCCTAGTTCAATGGTCATATGTAGGACAGTAGGAGTGTTCATTCCGGAACGGGAAAAATGCGATCCAAATCCGATCCGAAAATAGCGGATATCCAAAATTTTGGATCGGATATGTGAAAACTAAAAAATTGAATTTTTCAAAGGAAAAGTTCATAACATAAGTTTCGGATCGGATCATCGGATATTCGGAAATGAAAATTTAAGATCCGAAAACTAAAAAATCAGATCGGATATCCGAAAAACCGGATCACGGATCAGATCGACCAGATCGGATAAAGCAAGATGAGGAATTGTCATGTTTTCAGACGTCCAATGAAGAAAAATTAGGAACACTTAGATTACATACAATAAACCTATTACTGTCAAAAAAGTTTCAATAGTTACAATCAATTCAACCCAAAAATGCAATGCTTTTCTAGGATCATCCATGCGTACACACTAGTATCGTTATTTCTGTTGTTGAAGTATCATTCGCGGCATGTTCTTCCAGTACTCTCTCACTCCCTCAAGGTATCTGTTATTCCTCCAAGAGCAATCAACATAAATAAGTTGATGGAGAAGCACATGATCCAAGGAGTATCTCGTGGATATACATATACTCCCTCTGTATTTTTTTTTTATCTTTCTCACTTGGAATCTTAACAGTATTCACAATTAGAGACAATCTTTTAAATTCTTCTCAATATATAAGAAAAAATATAGTAATGTGGGGTGTTGTTTGATTCGTCTCAATGAGTAGTTTTTTTTTTTTTTTGGTACATAAGTAGAGTTAGGACACTTCTCTCTCAAGGGAGAACCCTAACGAATCAAGTAATACAATTTTTTGAAGATTCGGATCAGTGGAGGGATCGACGTCAATTGTGGTAGCAGAAATATTGTGACCTTTTTTTGATAGGAGATCCGCTACTCGATTGGCTTCCCTAAAAATATGTTCAATGAGTAGTTTATTAATATTCAATTATTATAATTTTTACTAATATGTAATGAAAGATATTTAAGGTTGAATAAGTATATTGACAAACGTGCAAAGTCAAAGTAGGAAAGATAAAAAAATACAGAGGGAGGAACGAGTCCAGCACCACCGGATCATTAAGCCGTGTCATCTTAAAATAGAATCTTAATGAAGATACGCGAAGTAGAAGTCGTGTCCTCCTCTATAAGTCATAAGCAAGTTAACACTACCCAAGGAAGAGGAGAAATGATAAACATCTATCTGATAGATGTTTGCAAACATCTATCAGGCAATAAAAAATAATAAAAGGCTGAAAAGGTAGTGATGTGGGTCCCAGGAAATAGAAGAGGAATAAAACACTATTTATAATAATTGAATATTATCAGATAGATGTTTATCATTTCTCCAAGGAAGAGCACCAGTGGCCTGTGGCCAGCAAATGAGCAAAGAATTTGGTATGGTCGAGTTGAACAAAGGACCTCTCGAAATTTTCCTTGTACACTTTGTTAAATGTTAAGCATACAAATTACAAAACCATAGAATCTGAGAGACACCTTTTCTTCAATGCAGCACTCTGATTAATTCCAGTAAATTGTGGCCAACTTCTACAAAGTAAAGGCTCGACTTCATGCAAGCTCTCCAAAACAAACTTTTTCCTATGATTTTAATCTCACTAAACCATTCATAAATAATGTTCTTTATGTATATAGCTGAGATCCACATGATTATGAAGTATTAGACTATTAGTCCTTAACTTTGTTTTACCCACGCCTTGCATAAAGCCCAACTCAGCAACTTCTAGATAGCATACATTCTACCACCTCGGACCATGTTGCAGCCCAATCCAATTGGGCTTTCGGACACAATCACACAACGATAGCTCATAGCCTCATAGGCAGCTACAACTCCACGATAAGTGTTGTACATTAGCATTTCTAAACTTTTTTTTTTCTAAGGTAAGATGAATATCCTTTGCACAAGTTGAGGGGTTGGGGATCCCACTTTGCAAGGGGCAGAAATCGACCATTGTCATTAGAGTGGGAGGAGGTCTTTCAACCAACTAGATCAATCTTGATTCTTATTAACATTTCTCTAACTTGGAGTTAGAGAAGATTCATCAAACCTTACAACAAGCGTAACTACCTCTATAGAATAGCGTTAAAATTTCCACAAAAAACATACTTCTTTCGTTTATAGGAAGTTGCATATTACTTGCAACATAGACATTTTTGGTAATATATTATCTCATCTGTCTCCTTGTACATGGGATCCTCTTTTTCATCTCTGTATCTTTCTTCTCTGTTGAACTAATGTGTCATACTCTCATACTCCACTACTGCCAGTAATAAATGACGGAGATATGTATTAATTTCATCTTTAAACATTTATGATGAACAAAGTGGACATTCTTCTCGGCAATTTTCCATCTTCCACTCGAATACTCCATGCTTCAAAGCCCCAAAATGAATAAATAAGTACGGTTTTTTCATCAAATGCCCATGAGTGAATATTTTTCACCAAATATCCCTTCACTTTTCAAATTTTACCATATATCTCGAGTTTTATACAAATACATCATAATACCCTTATGACTAACAGAAGTGTAACTCATTAGTCATTTTCAGAATAGCATGATTAACAATTCCTTTTCTTAAACCGTTTTTTAATCCGATTTCAAGAAAAACTCGAAATAATTTTTTTTTACACAAAAGGCTTAATTAGAAACCCCACTTGCTGGAATTGAGTTATACCAAAAACAGTCAACAAGTTTCATATTTCATACCAAAAACCTACGAGGAAAGCCTAAGCAATGCTATATATAGTCACTAATAGAAAATCACCCTTACAAGATAAAGTTACCAATTCTTTATACTTTTAACATATATTATTATTAATAATAGAGATCTTATTGTACAAGACAGTCTTATACAAATCTAGCTAGCTAACTAACTACAAAATAAAGAATATAAAAGTCATATATCACAAAAGAAGGGAGTACATGCCACGAAAGAGTATGAATTGGTACTTCAATTAATCTGTGAGCTATTGAGGATTGGATTAATTACATGGCAATAATGTGCACATAATTCTCAAATTATTGGTTAATGTCAACAATGAATTATTCACAATTTTACAGTACAAAAAATTTGGGCTATAATATACATATGTTATCTATCACTGTGGATTCACAGGTGAAGTGTGGGGGTTCAATCCTCCCATTAAATTAGCTTTTCTAACAAGACTTTGAGTTATTTTCACGGTTTGAGGTTTTTCTACTAGTTTACACATTCATCATTTACTATCCTTCACTCCTTCCTCTTCTCATTGGTTGCCTAATTTCCTTTCTTCTTCTTGTCTCAACAACTCTACTTACTTTCACCCATTACAGGAAACACGTGATAATCTAAGGCAATGAAGAAGGGCTCATTAGAGTTAAATGTTCATGTAGTGAGCCCCACTCTCCTTTCTTGGTCCCACACTTCCACTTATTGAATGAGTACCAACATGAAGAGTTTTGATGTTGAAGTTTTTGTTTAATTTATGGAGTTATCTAAAAGGTAAAATAAATGACATAGATGTGACTCAAAATCTTTGTCATCCTATGTTTTTATCTAATGTAGATAACAAAATTTTGAGCTTGTGGTTCAAAGCATACAATAATGGACAAGTTTAGCTCTATGATAGATAAAGGCAAGACACTTTCCACAAGGTGAGACTTGAGAGTGAGCTCTATGGTAAAAAAAATTCACCTTAAGTAGTCATAAAGGATACCTAATAGTTGCTCATTTGTATTATTGTCATTAAGTATTTTATTAGTTTTTCTCACTTCCATCTCACTCATAACCTTGCTCATACGTTTTTGGTCATTAGAATTTAGACCAATAATATTATTATCCGTTGGTTTATATATATGAAGATATGCCCGTTGGATTGGAAGCTTGTCAAAACATCCCAGCACAATAAAAATATATTTATACACGTAGTATTTGTTATTTATACAAACGTGTGTTAGATACATCTAACTGTTATTGATTTATCCATCCTCTAATTCTGACGGGTGATGTTACATGCTTTCTTCATATGCCTCAAAGTTTTTGGCATGTATTTTCTAAAAAATTCAAAATTTATTAAAAATAATTACTCTCTAACTTATTATTTGATATCCCCTCGAAGCAAAAATAATCCATATAATAATGCCAAATACATGTATTAGTTCATACAATTGTTAATACAACAAATAAAAGACCGGCCACTTGACAAATTTAATTTGTTTGTTTAGAGAGATAGATTAGTGCTACCATTATTTAAGGGACATATTGATATTGTCCATAAGTACATGCATATAAGGAGCCCTAAAGAGTCTTTTATAAGAAAAAAAAGAATTTAATGGTTGTTTCAAATGTATTCAAAATTAATAGGCACTAAACTTGCCAAGGTGATGGAAACAAAGTTACAATTCTTTTAACATATAATAGTAATTGAAAAATAGTACTATATATCAATGAAGATAGAAAGAATTACGAGACACCACAACGTACAACTAACCCATGGTGTCTTAAGTTATGACCACTTGACAATGCATTTCCAAAATGACCTTTTTTAACCCTACTTTTGCAAAAGGCTTAGCTTTGCACTCGGCCACATATTCTTCGACTTCTCGATAAAATGACTTCACTCTTTGCATTAGTTACAACAACGAGACTGATCCAACCCTCTTCACGGATTAAAGCATCACAATTGAGTATTTGAATTATAAGTATAGGTTCATGTATAATTACCATAATATTGGTCATGTATATACTAATCATGCCATTTTTTTGTATCACTGACAACAAACTAAGAGAAATTATATCTTATGATGTCCGAAAACTTGGTTCTTATGTTTGAAAATATTGAAAACTCAAAACTCAAAACTCGCAATGATAACAAAGATACCCTAAACAATATACTATATAGTTATCGCCTTGAGAAATTGCATATTTTTCAATTGTGGAGCCAAAAATGCTACATATGGAATTTCCCTTTCTTTTAGCTAGGCTCATTAAAAGCTCGTGAGATATATCATATTCATCTTATTCTTATGGATTTCAACTATTCTTAGCTTGTGATAAAATTTTATTTAAAATTTCTTTAATTAATTTATTAATAGAATGCTTAATCTAGTATATAAAGATATATGCATATACATATATAATTATATATTAGACTTAATATATGCAATAATTTATTTTCAGTAAGTTTTCCTTTATACTATACACAAAAGTTAAGACCACATACATGCATTTTTTCTCCTTAATCTTTGTGTACTTTTAGCTTATGTAAAATTAGACACGGGACTAGTATGTTATAGAGATACATTTTTTAGATTGTATTCGTTCTCTCAGCTGGCTGGGGACATGTATGGTCCCCTTGAACTACTGTTGGTAGCCTATTACCATCATGTAACTTGGTCCTCTTGGTTAAAACTTCAAAGTAAACGTAGGAACAATCTAATAGATACATATGCGCACAAAAGTTTGCGCACTAAATAGGCCTTTCCTTTGAAGTTTTATGGAGATGGCCAGATGGGTTGTTTTCATTTTCCTTAGATAAGTATGAAGTAATTTCATGGGTGAATTATTTATAGAAAAAATACATCAATTTCCAACGAATCATGGAGCATCTTGCAAGCTAAATACGAGTATGCTTGGTAGGTAGACCTTTGGTAAGGCTTCCATTCATAATTTTGTTCTAATTATTGATAATGATACAAGCCTTTCAGCAAAGTGTAGGTCCATGCACATTATACTTTTACACTGATTTTAGCACTTAGTTGTATGATCCCATCATCCTTGAGAATTCTAGTCTAGCTACCATATCAACAATTAATTCGAATATGATTCCATGTTTGCAAGAGTAACAAAATCCAGCTCTTTTGGTTTTTCTTTTGGTAACTAATGAGTTCTATTATATACTTTATTTTAAAAAACTTTTGAATAATAACCTAATCCTCATTGACATGGTATCGCAACCAGCGTGACAAGAAGGTCACAGGTTCGAATATCATCATCGTCCACCCCTCTTTTCAAAGTAGTAGAATATTTAGCGCTATGTATAAAGGGGTCTATATGTTACATCCACACTTCAAGAGTTTAAGCCCAATGGGCTATCATGCGAGAGGGTGTGATAAAATATAAAACCAATCTTGGGACTCCAATTAAGCAAATTTTGTTTGAATTGGTTCTCTAAGACTTATCAACTAAGTCAACCTTCTAGAAAGGACGTTATGTCATGTACTATCAGGAATAGTACGGTATAATAATGATATGAATAATATCTTTAAGATAGATTTTTATCTTTTTTTTAAGGTAAGATGAAGGGGGATCACGTACATGAGGGGAGGATATATAAGGGGAATTCCTCAATTATTATATCCTAATACGATCAAACAATCTATTATTATTTTCCCTAGAATATAACTTCTAATATTACCCAAACAATTATTGGAAATAAATCACAAGATAATATTTCCTAAGTTTTTGTATAATGATATCTTATATAGGAATTTTGATGCTCTTAACCTATGCCTTTTGTGGTATAGGTTAGAAAAACTCATTTTTTTAGGGTACATATTAGGAATATTACTCTATCTTAAAGATATTAAATCATTATAATACAGTAATATTCCTTATATGTACCCTAAAAAATAAATGGGTTTTTCTAACCTATACCACAAAGGCATAGGTTAAGAGCATCAAAATTCCTATATAAGATATCATTATACAAAAACTTTCCATTTCAAAATCCATTAATCAAACTATCCGTAAATAGAATCTTGTTACATTATATGATAGAATATAAAACCGATCTTGGGGCTCCAACCATCAGTTTGAGCTTTTGGTTGAGTTGGTCTTCTGACAAGGTATTGGAGCCAGCATGACAAGAAGGTTACAAGTTCAAATCTCATCCACCCCTCCTTTCCAAAGTGGAACATTTAGCATTGGGTATAAGGGGACTATGTTGCATCCGCACTTCAAGCCCAATGTGCTCTCATGTGAGGGGGTGTGATCGAATATAAAACCAATCTTCAGCTTAAACTTTTGGTTGAGTTGGCCTTCTAATTAAGATTATATATTTTTTGAAGAAATCTTGAAATACTTAACCTATGCCTTGTGGCATAAATTAGAAATGTCTAAAATAAATTTTATGCCAATTGGAATATACTATGTATAATTGGTTTTGAAAAGATGAAATATAATATAACTATATATCATGGCAAATCAAGATACAGAAGGTCGAAGGAGCAAAGATAATCATGTTAGAGCAACCAAGAAAAAAGGAAAAAAAAGGTTGCTGAGCTAATGAATGCAAGTAGTTTGCACTTTACTATTCTTCTCCCACAAGGCTATGATATGGATATGCATGTTCGTCATATTACTAAGAGCTATATGATTCTCCTACGCTTCTCTTGCAACTTAAGGTATGTTGCTCCTCCTTTACTCAATGGGTTTTCTTAAGGATCCTCGCTAACTTGTACTATGCAGTAACGAAACAACATTTGATAGTAATACAAATTAAAGCACTAATGTACAGACTACAAGATTTACATGCTATATTGGCAATATTGCTATGCATGTCTAAGGAAAACAATTGTTAGTCATGGGAATCAACCTCACGAGAAATTATCAAATGAGACAATTTCACCGAAAGACCGCCTCAATATTTAACTTACAGAGGTCATTTTTTATTTACATTATTTTATAAGTGACCCATTTAACTCAAATAATAAGTTAAGACTACGGTTTTTTTAGATGGGTCATTCTTTGTTAATATTAGTTTTTAATTGACTCATTTAACTCAAATAATAAGTTAAGACGGCTTTTTTTAGACTAACTACAACCTGACTTGGGCCTTGTATTCTTGTCTTCGACTTATTAATAAGTAGTCAATTGAAATGTAGTTTTGCTTTTTAATGAGTAACTAGTTTTTAGGCCCGGGCTATGCCCCGGATAATTATAATCTTTATTTATTATCATTTTACTTTATAATTATAACACCAAACATTACTTGGTTTAGTGGTTAAGACTTTAGTGTATAAGCTTGAGGTCATGGGATCAAATCTTATAAGATGCATTTCTATTTCTTTTTTTATTGTATGTGTGTTTACATAAAGTAAACACTCTAAGGAATAGCGCCACGTGGTGTAGTTCCTTGCTTAGGAACGCCTTTTAATATATTAGTATAGATACTTAGGGTGAGTTTATTCCTCATACTCAACTCCAAACTTTAGACTATGCCACATCAGCTTTTCACTAATTTTTAATTCCACAGACTCACTTCAAACTCATTCCAATTTTATACTTTATTCCTCAGACTCTTTTCAGACTCACTCCACAAAAAAGAATAAGACACATGGCATTTTTTTATTGGCCAAAAAAATATCTTTTGCATGGCAAGAGTCTTAAGAGGAGTCTTGAATATCAAAACCCAACTCAAGACTCTGTCCAAGACTTTACCCAAATATAGCTAAGTCTTGTTGAGTCTTGCCATAAGACTCCCCTCAAGATTCCCAATATTCTCACCCTTAGTACCCGCATATGGAAATACTACTATGCATGAATTAGTCGTGGCCTGATGATTAATTTTTCAAAAAAAAAAAAAAAAAAAAAGGATGAGACTATTTTCTTTGGTGTTAGAGAGGCCACAAGGGCAAGAGATGAGAATCGATCCCAGGATCTCCTGGAACCAAGAGAGAAGCTCTAACCAACTGAGCTATCCCTCAATCTCAAGATGAGACTATCTATCTCAGTTATTGAGACGGATTTCTGGCAAGATCAAATTACACGTATTTCCTACCAGTTTACGCATAGTTGTTATCAGTTTATCCATATATTTGATATTAATTTATGCATATTTCATATCATTTGTTTAGTTTATATGTATTTGCTATTAGTTTATGCATATTTCATATCACTTCATGAGTTCATACACAGAAGTATTTGTTACCTGTATATGCTACAGTATTTCTTATCAGCATATAAACCGATATATGATACGTATAAATTGATGAAAAATATATATAAACTAATGTGAAAGATCGATGTATAACCTAATGACAAAAATATATAAACTGATATTTAGATAACATACATGTTTAATAACTGATAACAAATATATATGCATAAACTAATAACATATATGCATAAATTAATAACATATATGCATAAACTAATAATAAAACATATATAAACTGAAATAGCAGAGCCCGTCTAGATAGCTGTGACGGTCTCATCGAAGACCTATTCATCAATTCTAATAAGGAATAATCCATTTGATCATTAACCACAAATTCAATACTGTAAAAATTAGCAGAAAGAAATTGGGCCTTACGTGGAAAAAACAATTCTATAAGCTTATTTCTTCTGTACTGAACTACAAGGTATAATCTTACAGATCTTAACTACAAGGTAAGCTTCTTCAGAAGGCAATTTGATTTGATTTTGTCCGATTATATCTGTTTTTCTTTAATACCTTATTTGTAGATCGCCGTTGTCCTTCAATTAATGAAATTTCTTTTTCAAAAAAACTACAAGGTAAGCTAAGAACGAAGATACATATTTCATAGTTGAAGTGCTCATGAAATCTCGAGCCAATATTCGTTCAATTGGGAGTTTTTGATTGTTAATTCAAGAAACGTTTCTTCTGTGAAGATTTTTAAGAGTGGAAAATTGTTACTTGCATGAATCAAACATTCTATACAAAAGAGAATTTTTTAAAATGTATGGTTGATATCACATAGAATAACATATCCTAACATTAACATTATTTAAGATTAAGGTCTTGTTTCTTTAGAATTAACTGGAAGTGAATTTAATTTAAGATATCTTGAATTGAATCGAGCGGCCGATTTTAAGTGAACCGAACAAAATTGAAATTAAGTCCAATAAAATAGAGCCAAAATATATTTTTAAAATGATTTAAAAAAGTATACAATGTCTAGAATAAGAGAAAATCAAAGTTTGTGTTTGAAACAACTACCTAAGAATTAATAATAACAAATTCAATTATGACTTTAGTAGTTGTGACTTTTGCTGTGTAATTCGAATACTTTGATCGTTACTCCCATAAGTATAAAAATATTTATACATACGTATATATTACCCTCGTCTCGTGAAAGATCCGAACACTCTTGTTGGGACACGTAGTTTAAGGTGATAAGTTGTATTGTGGTTATCAAATGTTATTTTATTTAAAAAGTAGATGTGGTAGGAGTTGGTGGGGTATTTTTTATTAGAGGAGAGAGAAAGTAGAGCAACTTTTATTGATAAAAGGTAGACTGTGGGTCAAAGATTTGTAGAAGAAATAATATATTAATAGTGGGACCATGTCAAAAATGAAAGTGTTCAAACTAATTTGGGACAAACATAAAAGGAAAGTGTTTAGACTATTCTGGGACAGATGGAGTACTATATTAGAACTTTAGAAGTATTTGTTGATTCAATCCTGTGCAGCAATGCAGGTTTAAAAGCTATAATTGTAGTTATGTTCACATTTTGTCCAGTAGCAGAATAGTATTATAGTACTAACAAAGACAGCTTAATCATGCACCCAAAAAAAATAAAGACAGCTTAATCATAGCATGAGTCATTATCCTTAACTCTATATTTGTCATCTTTTGACGGCTGAGATGTGCATACCAAAGTAATGTTTCTGTCCACCAAATTTTATTCATGATAAACAAGTAGACATCACCCATAATTTCCTCCTTATCTTATGACTAAACTTAACTCCTTCAATTTACTATAGATGGTCAACTACCCTTTATATGTTATATAACTTGTTCTTTTTTCTTACTTTCTTCTTCTGGTTCTTCTTTTACTACTTTTTTTTCCCCTTACTTTCTTGGAGTGTAACATGGGGAAGCCTTTTGCCTTCATTTATGGATATAACCATATCTTGAATGGTAACAAAAGGGTTAGAAAAGGGGTGACTTTTCTCTTAGTGGAGTTGGGATTCCACCCACTAGTCACTAACTATACAAAAGAAAAATTCTTGTGCTATGTAACTAGCTTACCACCAAGCTTAGCTTGGCTCACTTGGTAGGAATTCCACCTCATGACCTCAAGTTCAAGGGTTCGAATCCCACCAAGTGAGGAGCACTTGGAGGAGAATTCCCCTTACAACTCCCCCTCCTTCCAAGTACCTTGGCCTCTGGGTTGGGCCCTGTGCAAGGGCAACCCAGAGACACAGGGCCCAACCTAGAGGTTATTCATCTTACAAAAAAAAAATGTAACTAGCTTACCATTCAAGATATATAGCTTTTTTTAAGAAGATGAATTCGAGAACTTTATGTTTGAAAAATGCATAAAACATAAAAAAAAAGTGTCTTATTTATCCGAGTATATATGTAAGAAATTTAGAGAAACCATATTTACAAATAGAGAAAAGCAAATGGTGGGTTGGCCTTGGCCACGCAATTTCGGATCAAGTTATTCAAGCTTAGCTTGTGCCAAGCATATTGACAGCTACATAAAATCCTCCTTTTCTCCATATGAAGATGAATCCTATGGCGTTTTTGTTTTATTTATTGATGAAAGATGGTCCCTAAGAATTTTTTTGGCGGTTATTTCCGTAGGTATTAATGTGTTAACTTTGTCAGCTCTTTTTCTCTTCGTATTTTTTTACTTTGTACCTTTTTCTAGGGTTAGTTTTCTTGAGCTTAAACTTCCCAATCAATTGACCCATGGGAGTGTCCTTTATTACGCTTTCAACCTTCATTTGTGAAAGCCTTTGTAACCTCGCTACCCTCCCTAAATTTAATGGAGTATTAATTTTAGAGCATGTTTGGTTCGATATATTTAGACTTTAAGAAACAGCTCTCGCGCGTATAACTATCAAAGGAGGGGAATGATGAGAGAAGCCCACACCCCCAAAGCCGTAGTCGGTTTTGATCCCATGACCTGAAGTCACGAGGCCAAACTTTTACCATTAGCAGCCTTACTTGGTATTTATAACTGAGATTAGTTTGTTTTTGAGTTTGTTAATATGATATCCACCTTACAGACTACAGACTACTATATGGTTTTATAGTTGAGGTTATTTGTTTTTTCTTTGATTTGGTTATGCACAAGGGAGCCCTTGGACCTGCCTTTCTCATGGCCCAACACAAGACTTAGTTTTAATTATATAGAGCCTAGCTAGCTCATTTGAGTTGATAATCCTATATCTAACGCACATGGTTAAATACCTAGTTTAGTAATTTAATAGCTCATCACTAACAACTAATAATAATATGAGTGATAGTTATATCAACAACTATTATTTAACTAATAAATTATCATGACAATGATGTAATTTGAGAATAGCTACTAATTTTGTCTATTGTAACCTTAGAAATAATTCCTTCGTTTATAAATAGTTGCACCATTTGTATAGTGTTTACTATTCACAACTTACACTTTGATTGCCTTTGGTGATTTCTATATTTGGAAAAACATAGTCATAAGAGATCTTGTTAGATTAACCTTAATATATATATTTTTAATATCAACTTTTTACAATTTTTGCTTATTGATAATTAAAGATATAATGTTTGAAATCATGCATTGGCAAGCATGAAAACATAAAATGGTGCAACTATTTCTAAAATAAGGTCATGGGTTATTAATCTTTTCACACAACTAATAAGTTTAATTATATAACATGAAGATACAAATACTATCAATGCGTGGATGCCATCTAACTTAGTTGGTAAAGTCTTGCGGGTGGAACCCGAGACTTGAGATCGAATCCTGCTTGCATCACTGCACTTAGTCGCTCATTTACACCAAAAATACTATTAATGAAAACTAAATTTGAACAACCTCTATTAGTAAGCTGAAAATTTAACTCTACCCCAATAATATCATTGCAAAATTAACCAAAAAAACCACTTAAAAACATGATTCTATGACCAAAATTATGGTCTTCTCCTCTTTTTCTTTGGGTGAATTCTTAACATGGACTAAAAGCAAAGTTAACTTCATAAAAGGACAAATTAGTAAATCCACAATCACCCCCCTCCCCTCCCCCAACCCCAACCAAAAAATCCAGCTAACAGCAGCCCAAAAAAAGGGTAAATTAGTAAATTCCCCAAAACAATTCCAAAAGTTCAGTTAACTGCAAAAAATAGCAGAATAGAAACATTTATACAGTTCAGAATCTTTCAATCTTTATCACTTTATTTTTTCTTCCCCACTTTCACTATTACCCGTTAGATTCATATCAACTCATTTCAACCGTAGATTTATCAGCACTAAGATCCTCTTAACTCCCCGCCATTATTACTTGTTGCTAATATCTCAACCCTAGATTTCCTCTTCTTCACACTTCACTCTTTCTCTCTCCTCTTTTTCTCTCTCTAACCCACCCACAATCACAGGACAAAAATGGTTTCTTTCTGCAAATAACCCAACACCCACAAAAAAAAAACTCACAAAAAAAAATGGGTGAAGAAGAACAAAAACTCAAAGAATGTACAAAATCCCGAAACTACCCTTCACCGTCGACCACCGGAGAAGAGAATCTCCGGCGAATAATCAACGAGATAGATTCTCTCTCCTCTTTAACTCACACCATCCGTGTATTCTCCGTAAAATGGCAGGTGATTCGAAAGAAACTCGATGAACTAAGTTCATTATTAACAGTAGCAGAAATACCAAAACAACATCAACATCAACAACACCAATCTTTAGTTGATGAAACAAACACAATCTCAAACACATTGAAGGAGTGCCGAGATCTAGCATCGCGGTGCATCAACGTTTCCTACAGCGGGAAACTCCTGATGCAGAGCGATTTAGACAAAGTGATATCGAAACTAGAAGATAAAGCGAAACGTCTGTCGAGTATTTTCAGCAGCTCAGGTGTTGTAACTGGAGATCTCGCGCTCGTTGTGCTTAGACCCGTATTTGGAGCAGGCAAAGATGATATGAGGTTTTATGTTAATGATTTACTAACAAGGTTAAAGATTGGTGATGTGGAAATGAAGAGACAAGCGCTTGTTTCACTTAATGAGGTTATTGCGGAGGATGAAAAGTATGTAAAGATTATGATTGAGGTTGGTGATTTGGTTATTTATTTGGCGAATTGTTTGGATTCAAATGATTCGGTTATACGTGAGGAATGTGCATTTGCGATAGCTGTGGTTGCGGGTTTTGATTGTTACAAAGGAGTATTGATTGGTTCAGGTGTGATAGGGCCATTGATTCGAGTATTGGAGAGTGGGAGTTTGAAGGCGAAAGGATATGCAATTACGAGTTTAGAGAAGTTAACTGAAAATGGGGAGAATGCTTGGGCTGTTTCAGCTCATGGCGGAGTTACTGCCTTGCTTATTTTATGTTCCAACGATGAGATTGATGTTGAATTGATTGGTCCGTGTTGTTGGGTTTTGAAAAATTTAGTTGGGGTCGAGGAAATTAAGAGGTTTATGATTGAAGGAGGTGCGGTTTCGAGTTGTATTAAGTTGATTAAAGGAAGAGATGAGATGGGTCAGATTGCTGCAGCTGAGTTCTTGCAATCTATGAGTTCAGGAGATGAGAATGTGAGTCAATTGGTGATCAAAGAAGGCGGAATTCGAGCTTTGGTTCGAGTTGTTGATCCTAAATCGAATTTCTCCTTTAAATCGAGGGAAACTGCATTGAGGGCGATTGAGAATATGTGTTTTTCATCAATAGAGTATGTTAATTTGCTGATAAATTATGGGTTTATGGATCAATTGCTCTACTTTCTTCGAAAAGGAGACGTTTCGATTCAAGAATTGGCCTTTAAATCGGCTTGTAGATTATGTGGAACATCAGAGGATGCAAGAAAAGCAATGGGAGATGGGGGTTTCATGGCTGAATTTGTTAAGTTTTTAGAGGCGAAATCTTATGAAATTCGAGAAATGGCAGCTGAGGCATTGTCTACTTTAGTTTTGGTTCATAGAAATCGGAAGAAATTCGCCAATGATGATCATAATATTGGTTTAATTCTTCAATTAGTTGATCCAAAACAGGGAAATTCTGGTAATTTTAAGTTCTTATTGTCTATATTATTGTCACTTAGCAGCTGCAATCATGCCAGGAGAAAAATTGCACATTCTGGGTATTTTAAGAACATAGAAAAACTTGCTGATGATGGTGTTTCTGATGCTAAAAAAATTGTGAGGAAATTATCAACTAATAGATTCAGGAGCATGTTGAATGGTATTTGGCATTCTTGAAAGAGTGGAAAATATGTAATTTTTTTTTTTCTCCCACTTTTTTTTTTGTTTTGATTTTTTTGGGTTTTTTTCTTATAATTTTTTTTACTGTACATCTGCATATATGTGGGATGTTTTAGTTTGTATACCCACCTCCATCTTCTTATCTCATTCTAATTACTGCTTATTAATCTACCACATAAATACTGCTTTTAATGCAGCATTTTGGTTAGCTTGTAACTATCACTATTAAGGATGAAAAAAAGTACATTTAGAAAGTTGATATTATAGATTTCATTTGATGTAATGCTTTATTTAACTGATTGAATTACAGTTATGTGACTTTGGTACTTTATATCCTTATGCTCTGTGATTCTGACATTGTTGTACACAATTTAATTATTTCTTCCTGCCGCCCCCTCACCCTGCAATAAATAGATTGGTTGCACAACGATGATGAAAGATCAACTAGATTCCGACTACATTCTGTCATGAACCTTGTGAGAATGTGAGAAGTTGTAAATTTACACCCGGTTTTTAGGGTGTTGTGAGACCATTCACGGCTAAATGGTACAATTCTTGTATAAGAAAACTCTCGCTAGTTGGTATACACTATACAGTCGAGTTGTCGTTTATAGACATCGAGGTAGTTGAGAGTTCGTTTCTTAGCTAGCGTGTTTATTAATTATCATCAGAGGTGACAAATGAATCGTTCATATCAAATTCCTTGGTCATCTTTTTAAGATTTAGGTCGAGTAGGATTGAGTCAGATCAAACTTAATGAATCAAAATCAGGCTACGTAATTTTGGATATAATTCGAGTTTTAGCTAGGTAACCTCTAGTGGTCCTTCATAGTCCGAGTCTGGGCTTATCCATATAAATCAAGAAATGCTTGTGGTATGTTATGGACCATTGTCACGGGATCCTAATCTCTTATGATAATAATAGGTTGTCCTATGCTACCGGGCTCAGATCAACTAAATGGAATAAATTGATTTCTTGTAGTGCATTAAGTGGACCAAAACCCTATACTTGATACTTGTATACCTAACCTAACCAACTCCTATAATGAGATCAAACAAACAACTTTGTAGGAGCCTACTGTATACATCAACCAACATGATGAAGATTGCAGTATAATCTTTCAAATGACTCAATATTTGGAATCGAACTTCACATGTACGCAATGTATACTAAAACGAAGAGGGACAAATTATAGTAATATAGGAGCATCCCCCCACTATTTTTTTTTAAAGGAGCATGATCATATATAATTTTCTTTGGAGAAAAAATATGTTGGGTTTTGCGTTTAAAGATGGAAAAAAAAGGATAAATAAGAGCAAAAAAAATACCTTTTTGGTTAATGCAGTTGTACTTCGACCTGGTTATTGTGTGGGTCCAGTCAAGTCGGTGTGGATCAATAGTGGATCGGTCAATTCGTGTGTCACCTTGTCAATGGGTAAAAGAGAATCGGGCAGCAAGTTGATAAGGGACATACCAATAGTAGATTAGGAGACAAAGATGTAGGACAGTAGGAGTGACCGTAAACGTAAAATCTTATCTATACATAAATTTATTTTGATCATATTTTTTCACTTTTACAAAATTATTAGCCTTAATTCTCGATTTACCTCATATGCGTATTGGGCTACCCGTGAATTATTCTCTCTTTCGTTCTTGTTTGCTATTTAACCATACTCTAGCGAAAAGAAAAGACAGCTTAGGATTTAAGGATGGGACCAAAAAAAAGAAGGAAGTAATCTTTTTGTATTGTTGTTGAGTGGAAGCACATGGGAAAGGCATGAAGAAAGTCTCTGAAAACGCAAAGAGGGGCATGTGAGAAGTGGCAATCAATGTTTTGTCTAATCTTTGCTTCTTCCTCTAAATGCAGACAGATGAAGGAAAGTGATATATGATGAGGCGTCTATATTACTCTGTATTTGCTTGTCATTTTGTCTATTTTTTTTAAAGAAAAATACTTTTAATCTTGGATTATGGCAGTTTCCTACCTTTTATTTAACTTATAATTTGGACTGGTATGGTAAATAAATTTGCATTTGTTTTTAACTTATTGTTAATTTATTTAAAGTACTTTATTTTTAGTAGTACGATATGTTTAACTTCTTATGCTTAATTTTTTAGGTGTTGTGGTTTTATTGGATATAACCACAGTGTTTTGTGCGCCATATCTCAGTTTTACTGTCACAATATCTCCTAATATTTGTATTTTAACCAGGAATAGTTTAGTGATTTGGCTTTTCTGCTTGCAATTTTACCGAAAGTACCCATTGGTTTAACTGAGCATATGTGGATAGAAAGAATCAAAATTTGCACTTTTTGTGTTCTTTATAATGACAAACGACGAGCTTAGAGTTATACAAATTATAATCCATTTAGGTTTAGAAGTTGTTTAAAAATTTCCCATGTTTGTAATGTATGATATTAAAGCTGAAGGGGACAAATTGAAAATTTCAGTCATGGTGGAATTGACGTGATGCATATCTTAAATTGGATAATTTGAATGTAACCCAATATTAAAATAATATGACTAAAATTGATCGAGTTTTTTTTATAATAAATGTATTGACAATAAACTCGAATATGACACTAGTCGATTTTGACTACATCTTGGTTCAATGATGGATCATCAGAAGATTATTCATTTGGTTTGATCCAATTTGCACCCTATATGAACAATCTTTTTCCTAAATCCTATTAATTTATCCAAAAAGACGATTAAGTAAGATCCCGGTGACTATGTTTTATTGTTTATAGTGGAAATTTATGGTCACAATATTGTTTACGATTGAAACATTCTATATAAAAAATACATGGACGACGAAGGTGATAGTTACCAGATATCCTTAAATTGAGAAAAGGATTAATATATTTGCATTGAATATTATTTCCAAAGTAGCTTGTAAGTTGGAATTTTTTGTACATGGTGCCACATTTTTGGCTCTATGATAGAACATTTTATATAGATTAAATAGAGGGGATGAAGGTAATGAAGACATGGCTGCTAGCCTATAGAGTTTGCTGGAGAATTATTGAATTTGTTAATTAAATTTCTAAAATTGGGAAATTTAATGGCCAAAAAAAATTTATGGTGTAAATTCATGATAGTTACATATTAAAGTATCAAGTTAGCTTTTTTTTTTCTCTCTATTTTCCTTTTAATTTTGTTTTTCCGTTGTTCGGTTATGGTGGTGGTGTTGAAAGGCAGAGAGCGGGGTGGTGGAAGTGAAGGCGATACTGGAGGAGAGAGAAAGTGGCAGCATCAGCGGCGGCAGTAGTGGTGGTAGTGGAGAGAGAAGGGGTTTTTTGAATTCTGCATATCAAATCCCTAAGTTTTACAAAACAAAAGAATTGAACTCGAATGCTGAAACATGAAATTCTCGAATTGAAATCCATGATCCAGACACTACCTTATGGATTTCTACTTATCTAGGAAGGAGTAGGTAAGCTACTTCCTCTATTTCGTAAACTTTTTGTCAACTAAACAACAAGCTTATATTACACTTCTTAGAAAATGAAAATTCCCATGATTTTCTTGGTCAACCAAACAAGTCCCTAGAGTAACACATGAGAACTGTTCTTTTTTACCTAACAAAGTTACACTTGGTAATCTTTCAAAAAAAAAAAAAAGTTACACATGGTAATGGTATAATCAAGAATGGACCTTAAAAATGAGGTACCACCTCCATTTAGGAAATATGACTTTATGATAGGCGAAAAATATGATTCGATGTGGGCCATATGTTTGATATAGTAGATGAAGCATGTTAGGAGTATTCTCGTATAAAAAAGTTCACCCCACCTATGGTGCGATAAGATGGTGTTCCTGCTTAAGATTAAATATGCACGAGACCCTTCAAATTGTGCACTCAATAAAAGGACGAGCAAACTTGCAAGATTAGAACACAGGAAACGAGGGTCTAAAAGTAATAGACTAATATCTCTACCTACTTAATAACCATTACTTTCAAATGTATAGCTCCATATGTATTGGTCACCATGATAATATGTTTACACATTGAAATAAATCTAACAAAATCTTACATAATGATATGTCTTCTTATATATTGATGAGAATGAATGATCATGTAAGAATATGCCTTGAATATGTGAGAATCGAGCTATCTACAATACAGCGACTCGCGGTAATGCGTCTCAGCTCGCGCCCAAATGTCGAGAGTTGACCGCGACTCGCGCCTGGCGCCGCGACTCGCGCCTGGCGCGGGACCTGACGACACGCGTTAGGCGATTCCGAATTAGTTTAGCCGAGTTAAATGCCTGTTTAACCTAATTTCGTTAATTCGACGGGATTAGTTCATAACACATCCGTAATCTGTTTTCCTCTAAGATCAATAAAAATCAGTTCTCCCTCTGTCCGTGGACGTAGCCAACAATCCGTTGGTGAACCACGTTAAATCTGTTGTGTGATTTCTCTTTAATTTGCATTCAATTATTTGTTCTTTCTCACGTCTGTCATAACAAATTGGTATCAAGAGCTTTGTGTTCGATCCGGGTGAGAAAGATGTCTGGGATGAATGTGAAAATTGATAAATTCTTTGGGAGAAACAGTTTCAGTCTGCGGCAGATCAAGATGCGGGCTAGACTGAAGCAACAAGGGTTGTGGGCACTGTTGGCAAAAAGGTCATCGGATTCAGAAACCGCTGAGATGGTCGTTCTGGAGGAGAAGGCAGATTCAACGATTATGTTGTGTCTTTCTGACGACATAATTACTGAGGTTGCGGAGCAGGAAACCGCCACCGGTCTGTGGTTGAAGTTGGAGAGTTTGTATATGACAAAATCTCTAACCAACAAGTTGCTTTTGAAGCAACGTCTGTTCAGCCTGCGTATACAGGAAGGTATGTCTCTGAGGGACCATCTAGATAAATTGAATACTATCTTGCTAGATCTTCGTAATATTGATGTTGAAGTAGATGATGAGGATGCTGCTTTAATTCTGTTAGTATCTTTGCCCTTATCGTATGAGAATTTTGTGGATTCTTTTATTGTTGGGAAAGATAGGCTGGCATTAGAAGAAGTATGATCTGCTCTTCATACTAGAGAAGTCCGTCATCAGGCATTTGGTTCTAGTACAGAAAATCAGACATCTGGATTAGTTGTCACTGGGGGTAAGGGACAGGGAAAATCTGGTAAAAAGAAATCGAACCATAAAAATTCGAATTTTAAGGGTCCTAAACCATATGTTGTCTGTAATTACAGTAAAGAAAAGGGGCATTGAAAAAATGAGTGTCCTAAGAAAAAGAAGCAGCAGGACAAGAATGAAGGTTCTCGCTTGCTCGCGTAAACCGATGGTAATTCGAGGAAGATCTGGCCCTAGTTGTTAATAACCAGTCGCATTATAGGGATGTGTGGGTTCTTGATTCTGGGGCATCGTATCATATTAGTCCCTGCAGGGAGTGGTTTTCAACTTATGAGCGGATAGATGGGGGCAGTGTTTCTATGGCCAACAGTCTTTGCGCAAAGTAGTTGGAATAGGCTCCATCGAGATTGAGGACTCATGATGGTACATTACGTACCTTGAACGAAGTTAGGCATGTTCCACTCGATGACAAAGAATCGATATCTTTGAGTCTTCTTGACAGTAGAGGTTTCAGTTTTCAAGGTGAAGGTGGAGTTATGAATGTCTACAAGGGTTCGAAGGTAGTTCTGAAAGGTATTAAAAAGGGTACCTTATATTTTCTTCAAGGTTCTACTGTGACAGGTTCTGCTGCTGTTGCATCATCTGAGGTTCCTAAGGAGGATATGACCAAGTTATGGCATAGGAGACTTGGACATATGGGTGAAAGGGGGATGCAAATTCCGTCAAAAAGGGATCTTCTGTGTGGGCACAAGGTGCAGGACTTAGAGATCTGTGAGCATTGTGTGTTTGGGAAGCTTCATCGCAGCAAGTTTCCAAAGGCTGTTCATACTACAAAGGGCACACTTGATTATATTCACTCTAATTGTTGGGGTCCTTCCCGAGTTAAGTCTATTGGAGGTCATAGGTACTTTGTGTCGATGATCGATGATTATTCAAGGATGACTTGGGTAATTATGATGAAGCATAAAAGTGAGGCTTTCATGAACTTCAAGCAGTGGAAGGCTTTAGTGGAAAATCAAGCTGGAAGGAAGATCAAAAGGCTGCGAACTGATAATGGTCTGGAATTCTGTTGGTCTGAGTTTAATGAGTTCTGCAAGAATGAAGGGATTGCACGCCATCACACTGTCAGGAATACTCCACAACAGAACGGGGTAGCAGAATGCATGAATCAGACACTGTTGGAGAGAGCGAGGTGCATGCTCTCTAATCTTCGGGGTTACCTAGAAGATTTTGGGGCGAAGGCGCAAAGTACGGCTTGCTATCTGATCAACCGTGGACCTCACACTGGTATTGACTGTAAAACACCTTATGAGGTGTGGTCTGATAAGCCCGCAGATTATTCTTTGTTGAGAGTTTTTGGTTCTACTGTTTATTATCATGTAAGTGAGGGTAAATTAGAACCTAGAGCTAAGAAGGGTGTATTTGTGGGTTTTGGGAGTGGAGTTAAGGGCTATAGAATCTGGTCACCTTCTGAGAGTCGAGTTATACTTAGTAGAAGTGTAATATTTGATGAAAATTCTATGCTTAACCCCACTGTGAACTCCATGGTGGTGTCTGTTGGTAGTAATGTTGATAATCAGGTGGAGCTGGAAGTCACTCATGATGAGAGTGAATTACAGCACTAAGGTGGAGAAGATCAACATGGTGCTACTGAATCTGAACCTTCTAGGCATCCATCTGTCTCATCTGAAGCACATCGAACTAGTATATCACTTGATAGAGCTAGAAGAGTTGGTGTGGGACCTCCAAGGAGGTATGGTTTTGAGGATATGGTTGCTAATGCACTGCAGGTTGTTGAGGAGGTGGAGGTAGATACTCATGAGCCATCCACCTACAAAGAAGCTGTCTCAGGTAGTGAGTCTGCTCAATGGCTCGCTGCTATGGGAGATGAAATGGAGTCTCTGGATAAGAATCAGACTTGGGAGTTAGTCAAACGTCCTAAGGAGAGAAAGATTGTCACCTGTAAATGGGTTTTCATGAAGAAGGAAGGGACCTCACCTTCTGAAGGGGTCAAGTATAAAGCTTGGGTTGTTGCAAGAGGGTTCACTCAAAGGGAAGGGGTTGACTATAATGAGATTTTCTCGCCAGTGGTTAGACACACTTCCATCAGGGTGCTACTAGCAATAGTTGCACATCAGGATCTTGAACTTGAGCAACTAGATGTGAAAACAACTTTCCTACATGGGGAGTTGGAAGAAGAGATTTATATGACTCAGCCAGATGGGTTTCAAGTTCCTGATAAAGAAGACTATGTTTGCAGACTGAAGAAGTCCTTGTATGGGCTAAAGCAGTCTCCTAGGCAGTGGTATAAAAGGTTTGATAGCTATATGATTGAATTGAGCTACAACAGGAGCCTTTATGATTGTTGTGTGTATCACAACAAGCTGGATGATGAATCATGGATTTATTTGGTCCTGTATGTAGATGATATGCTTATAGCTGCAAAGTCCATGTCTGATATTCAGAGGTTGAAGGGTCTTCTCAGTGCTGAGTTTGAGATGAAGGATTTGGGTGCTGCGAAGAAGATTTTGGGGATGGAGATTTATAGGGAAAGAGATCAGAGGAAGCTTTTCTTGTCACAGAAAGGCTACATTCAGAAGATTTTGTCAAGGTTTGGCATGTCAACAGCTAAGCCTATAGATACTCCAAGTGCCTCCAATAGTCATTTGTCTGTTGCTTTTGCACCCAAGTCTGCTGAGGAGAAGGAGTACATGAGTTGGGTTCCCTATGCTAGTGCAGTAGGGAGTTTGATGTATGCTATGGTCTGCACTAGGCTGGATCTTGCACATGCAGTCAGTGTTGTTAGTAGGTTCATGGGTGATCCTGGTAAGGAACATTGGCAGGCAGTCAAGAGGATTTTTCGTTAACTTCGAGGTACGTCTTATGTTGGTCTCATTTATGGGAATGATACCACTACAAGAAAATAGGTTTTGGGCGACGGATTTGAAACCCAAGGGCAACAAAATTGTATTTCGTGGCCCATAGCTAAAAACAAGGGCGATGAGTTGAATTTGTTGCCCTAGTGTACATTATGGGGCGACTAATTTTTTTGTTGTTGCCCAAAATCATATTTGGGCGACGATTTAAGTTTGGGTTGCCCATTAGCTTAATTAGGCGACAAAAATATATATTTCGTTGCCCTTGTTTAGTGAATGGCCCAATTCAAATCTTTGGTTCGTTGCCCATACCCAAAAGAAAATATGGGAAAAAAAACCCGCTCCAAAAATTTCCCACTAAATCACGTATATGTTTCTCCTCCTCTCACAGACTCACACCCTCACTTCAACTGCTCATCCTCAACTCACACTCTCGACGTTTCTCAGTCCGGAACCAGTGACGTTTCTCCAAAAATTGAATCTTTCTCTTTTTCCCGGTGAATTGGTGGCGATTCCGACGACAACTTCAACGTTTCTCAGGTGACGAGTTTAACTATGATGGCAAATTGCGTTTCTCATGAATCACGCTGCGATAATTGACGCATCTCATTTCGTTTCTCAGGTTTCTCGAAATTCTCAACCACCTTACGTTGCTCAGCATCTCGACGTTTCTCAGGTGATGTTTCTTTGTTGATAAGTTTAATTATGATTGAAAATTTGGGTGATGGTCAATTCATACCCTCTTTTGCTCTGCCCTAACTTGTTAAAATTACGTAGATCAGTGGGTGACTGCCGGAGATCAGTGGTGAGGCTAGTGGCGATTTTGACGGCAAGGTTGGTATCTTTTGTAATTTGCTGTAAGATCTCGTAAATTGGTTAATGTCATCTTTTTTCCTCGGCATCTATGTTATGGATTTGTTGTTTTTGGCTTTCTCTGTTTTATTTCTGATGCAATTCATTTTTATGTTTATTTTTTTGTTGTTGTTGGGGAGATGTTGGAAGAGTGCAGACAAGTGTTTTGAAATTGTATTCTTGCATTTAATTCTTGGTATATACAACTGAGCCTTGATGCTTATACATAGGCCTCTATGTCCCCTATTCTAGACCTTTCTCTGTTGTGGATAATTTTACAGTCTACCTATTTGCTGTTTGTCATTTTCATCAATGGAGGCTGGGAAGGTTTTGGGGAGGGAGTTGTGGACTTGTGGGTCAGAGAGGAGTGGAAGACAGGAAGACAGAGGGTAGGTAGCAATGTAGCATACTTCACAAACGTCTCAGGTGAAAGTATTAGTTAGTCCAAAAGGTCGCTAGAAGGTTCGCATGGGATGAGAGTCAAATAGACTCTATACAGATTTTGTAGAATGTGGTCAATCAGAGGAAGAATCCACTAACTTAATACTAAGATGTTTCCATCTATCAAGGGAGCCAGAGTTTAAGATTGAGGTAGCCGCAAGTTTGTACTTGGTCAATAGTGATCGCAATGTTTGTCTAACCGCATCAAGTTCTTAGCATTTCAAACCGGTAAGTAACTATTGTTGCAAAGAAGACTTTGCGCTTGCATGTTAAAAGCACCTACTAATGGTATTTCAGCAGTACCTTCAAGATTTATGGCGCTTTTTCTAACCTGTATTCGACCATATATATTAATTGAATCCTGAGTTGTATCAAATAAAGTAGACTGAAAGTTTCTTGAAAAACACTAGCTTTCATGAATGTGGCAGTAGAAAAAAAAACATCTCATGCACTTATAGACCAACAAAATGATGGTGCACATATTCTTGTTGTTGAATTTGTACGAATGATCACTTATGAAATGATCTGATAGGACAATATCTTTTCATCCATCCGACCTGGAAATATGGAATATAGAAAGTCTAAACATTTATTGGAATTGCAATTAGAGGAGAAGATACCTAGTGAAGACTTGAATGGAGTTTAATGGAAGGTTGAAAGGAATGAATTCATGAAAATATCAGCCATCCTTATACATTTGATTTAAATTTTATAAACTACCTTAACAAAATTCTCACATCTTTTCTGGTAAGAAATGAGCAGAAGTGCTCTTCAATGCATCTCAGTTGATCCTAGTTTAGTGAAATTGATCCAAATATGGTTTCATGAAGTTCTATAGGCAAGAAATGAGCACAAGTGCTCTTCAATACAACTCCTTTGCACGTTAAATTAAAGAAATACAACTCCTTTGCACGTTAAATTAAAGAATTTTCTTGTTTTGTCACAATGATATAATTAAACTAATTTTTTTTGCATTCAATTACCCAAGCTAGTAAGTTTGGAGATAATTTTTTTTTTCTAACTGAATGAGAGACATCTTCTATTTTTCTTTCTTAAGGATCTTTTCTTACTTGATTGAAAGAATGAATACCGATCGGAGTTGGATGAATCATAGTGGGATAAAGGATAGGCGAACACCGGAGTATAAAGCAGGGGTCGATGAGTTTCTAGAGTTTGCTTTCAAAGAAAAAAGTGATGAAACATCATTGAAATGTCCTTGTGTGAAATGTAGATTGCTTTTTGCCCAAAATCGAAAAGTAATGCAAATTCACTTACTAGTACATGGTATCGATAATGGTTATAATCCATGGGTGAGTCACGGAGAATTAGTTGAACTTGAAGGCGAAACAGAGGTGGTTTTAGATAACGAGGAAAATGAAACAGAAATGCCCTTTGACGACATGGCTCCATTAATTTTTGAAGCGACAAATGCATGGAATTCAACTACTTCTGTGCTCGATGATAATGGAAACAATAAAGAGTCAGACAATCATGAATATCCTAAGGAGTTAATGACATTAGTAGAAGACATGGAGGCCGAGTTGTATCCGGGGTGTACCACATTCAAAAGATTAGAGTTTATTATCTCATTGCTACACAATAAAGTTAGCAATAACTGGAGTGATAAATCTTTTTCAATGTTATTGAAGACCTTGCATAGGGCTTTTAACTATGATAAGAATTTTCCTGCAAATGCTTATGAAGCAAAAAAATACACAAAAGCACTGGGGTTAGATTATGTAAAGATCGATGCTTGTGTTAACCATTGTATTTTGTTTCGAAAGGAATTTGCGAATGAAGAAAAATGTCCTAAATGTCTGGCTCCTAGATGGAAGGAGAAAGTCGTGCAAGGTGGTGATGAGTATTCAGATGGCGAGGATGTCCAAAAGACAACTCGAGTTCCTCAACTGATCTTGCGTCATTTCCCCTTAATTCCACGACTACAAAGGATGTTTATATCTTCCAAGTTATCAAGGCATATGCGATGGCATAAAGATGATAAGAAAGATGATGGGATAATGAGACACCCCGCAGATTCAGAAGCATGGAAGTCTTTGGACACAACATTTTCAGACTTTGCTAAAGATGCACGTAATGTACGATTGGGTTTAGCTAGTGATGGGTTTAATCACGGGGCTAACATGAGTAGTAGATATAGTATTTGGCCGATGATGTTGGTGCCGTACAATCGCCCCCTTGGATGTGCATGAAGAGTGATAATATGATATTATCTTTATTAATTCCTGGTCCTAAATCTCCAGGAGATGATATAGATGTATTTTTGCAACCTCTAGTAGATGAACTTAATGAACTGTGGGAGTTTGGGGTAAAAACGTTTGATGCCTATGCGAAAGAGACTTTTAATATGCGAGCGGTGTTGTTATGGACCATTAATGACTTTCCAAACTTATGCTAATTTGTCCGGTTGGAGTACCAAAGGGGCCCTTGCATGCCCTAATTGTCATTTAGACACAAAATCTCATTATTTGAAGCATGGACACAAATATTGCTATCTAGAACATCGAAGGTGGCTACCAATCGATCACAAATGGAGGCTTAATAGGAGCTCCTTTGGTGGTAAGGTACAAAGGGGTCCTCCTCCAGTTCCTCTAACGGGGTTTGATGTTTTGGAGCAATTAGATGGATACTCAAATGTGGAGTTTGGAAAAGCTTCTAAGGGAAAACGCAAGAGAGGTGAAAGATATATCGTGCATCAATGGAAAAACGTAGTGTCTTCTTCCAATTACCTTATTGGAGACATCTCTTGGTTCGACACAACTTGGATGTGATGCATGTGGAAAAGAATGTTTGTGAAAGTATATTAGGCACAATGCTTGATTTTAGGGAAAGAATAAAGACTCCTTAAATGCCCGACTAGACTTAAAAGATATGAAAATGCATGATAAGCTACGTCCAAAGTCACTTGGGAATGATAAATGGCAAGTCCCACCAGCACCTTACAACTTGACTTTGAATGAAAGGAGAAAAATGGTCACATTTCTATCCAAATTAGCTTTTCCGCACGCTTATTCATCAAACATTTCAAGGTGTGCCTCCTTGCAAGAAGGAAAGGTAATGGGAATGAAAACTCATGATTTTCACGTTTTCATGCAAGACTTACTAACACCTCGCCTTCCAAGGTGTTCTAGATGAGAATGTTCTAACGCCTTTACAAGAGCTCGAGTCATTTTTTCAAGCAATTGTGTTCTAAAACCTTAAAGGTAGAAGAACTAGAGAAGATGGAAATGAATATAGCAATCACCTTATGTAAGTCGGAGCGCGTATTCATTCCTGCCTTCTTTGATGTGATGATACATCTCCCGATTCACTTGGCTACCGAAGCTAGAATGGCCGGCCCCGTACATTATCGTTGGATGTATCGCTTTGAAAGGTCGATTGTTAGTAGTTATGGTTATCATAGGATTGTATACATGTAGTGTGTTTTACTAATATTTCTCTTTTAGGGCAATGCGGACGTTCAAATCATTCGTGCGGAACAAAGCTCACCCTGAAGCTTCAATTGCTAACGGGTACATTGAAATGGAATGTCTGACATTTTGCTCGAGATATATGTCTAAGATTGAGACGTTACACAATCGTCTAGATCGAAATGATGACATTAACCATCCTCAATCCTGTAACTTGTCCGTCTTCTCTAAAATAGGCAAGCCTTTAGGGAAAGCAAGTCTAACAGAAATGACTGCTAAGGAGAGACGAGAAGCTCAACTTTATGTCATGTTTAATTGTGATGAAGCAAAACCTTTCTTGACGTAAGTGTGATTCTATTTGTCATGCATAAGGATTTTTTTTCATTAATAGAACTAATTAGTTGCTTACATTCTTATGTCTAGTGAGTATGAGCATGTACCAATTTCTCAAAGGATTGAACTTTGCGAGTGGTTTGAAGATAGAGTAAGTGAACACATTAGTTTTATTTTTTGTATCTTTTTTTTTTGTTTCTGTGGTTAACTAAGAATGATATGTAGATTACAAAGCTATGGAAAGAAGGGCATCCAAGAGTTACCGAAGAATTGTTGTGTTTAGCACGAGGACCGATGAAAAGTGTTGTCACTTTTGATGGATACGTCATTAACGGGTTTAGATTTCACACCAAAAAGCGGCAAAGAAATCGAAAAACTCAAAATAGTGGCGTAGTTGTGAAAGGGGACGAGGAAAGTGGGCAAAAGGATTTCTACGGGGTGTTAGAGAAGGTTATTGTGCTAGAGTATGATGCTCTTAAGAATCGAACTAGTCCCAATATCGTGTTGTTTAAGTGTAAGTGGTTTAATGTGTTCGACGAGGGAAAAGGGATTAAAAAGGGTAATTTAGGAGCAGGTGCTTATTAATGTTACTCGAGAGGTTAAAAACCAATGAGTCATTTGCATTAGCTTCTCAAATTGAGCAAGTCTTCTATGTACCATGTCATAATGAGCCTCAATGGAGATTTGTTATTAAGGCAAATCCAAGGAACTTTTTTGATTTCCCTAATGACGAAGAAACTGAAGAAATTGAATCATTATGGGAACAAGTGCCACCATCTGTAACCAATTACGAAGATGTTCAAGATGAGGATATTCCAATAGTGAGAAATGATGTTGAATATAACTTGGTTGAAGCTCATATCGAAGATATGTTGAATGAAGTGGATAATGAACATGAGGAGGATGAAGATGATGAAGAGATCGAAGAAAGTGAGGATGATTTTTCGGACACGGAAGATGAACCTATCTTGCATGATTTTTACAATTCTTTTGAAGACGAGGGGTCTCAAAGTGATAGTTCTAGTAATTCAGCTACTAGCAATTGAGTAATGGTATATTTTATCGAGAAACACTCTAAAAATTATGTTTTAACCTTTAATTTTAAATTTTTTAAGTAACCTTTAAGTTTACTTTATTATTACCAATTTACTATTTTGTTAATAGCAAAATTTTTTCTTGTTTTACAGTGTTTGAAGAGTTGCGATAGTAAGAGTTACGTCAATTCTAGGAGGAGGCAGATTCTGGAATTATATTAAAACTATATTTCTTTTTGTTTAATTTACATTTTAGCAAATATCGAGATACCATATTTTTTTTGACCATTTGTGTTTTTTTCAGAGTGACTATTTTTGTTTGTCTGAGACATAAAAATACTGGCAGTTGATTGCATATTATAGTTCAGAGTTTGGAGAATTTATGTTTTTGTGTTTATTTGTTTGAACTATAAGAAAAGATATAACTTGGATTTGTGTACTGCTTGTACTTTGATATCTATATGTAATTCTATTATTATATTTCAATAATAATACTTCAAATTGGTAAGCATTTGTTCATCTCCTTTCTCTTACAAATGTGTTATGTTATATATCTTCTCTATCTTTTCATCTAAAGTCAACTTACTTTTTTTTTTAGGAAAATGTCAATCGTCCCAACATCATCCGAACAAAATCAACCTAATGATGAACCACCAAAGCTTACTTACCGTGAGCAACGAAGACTTGATCAAGATGAGCTTCGACAAAAATTTCCCGATCGTAAGAGGCGTGGGCCTACTAGGGGCATGAAATATTACACTAAAAGGCCAAGAAATTCTGAAGAAAAAGTCACAGTCAGTTTCATGGATGAGGTTCGACGTGTGATCGGTGAAAAGGCAGATGAATTTCTATGTGATTGTAGCAAGTGGGTAAAGGAGTTTTGTCCCCTAAATACTAAGTATGTCTATGTTTTACTCTATTTTATTACTTATAGTGTTTCTTATGCGTAAAACACATCTCTAAGCTCTGTAATGAATGAAATTTTTTGATAGGAATTGGGCTAAAATGGACCCAGATAAGAAGCAAAGGTTATATGACAAGATCTTGGTAAGTCATTGATGAATTATGTACACTTCTAACATGATTCCTCTCGTAACATAGAATGATGCTTGCTGGAATTTTATTGGCTTATCATTTATGGTGTTAGGGAAAGTATAATTTACCTGAAAAGGTTGGTGGAGAGGATATTGTTGATGCATTGAGTTTTCAATGTTCATCTTTATATAGACATTGGAGATTTAGGCTGAAGGAAAGATTCTATAGAGGCTACACAAAGTCACAAGCAAGACGCAACAGACCCTTGACTATTGATGAAGACCAATGGGATTGGTTGATTGACAATCATTGGAGTACTGAAAAACAAGAGGTTAATTCCTTTCTCATGTTATCCGTTTACTTATTAAATTTGCTATACTGATGACATCCATAACATGTGAGGCCTTAAAAAGCAACCGTTGGTTTGACGCGTTCCCCCTTTTCAAAACAACTTACGAGATTTGTGTAATAAGTTGTGTGTTTGATACATGGACATTTGCTACTGGTGTGTTGTAAGTTCTTCATAGTTGTAGGTTTTTTTTAGCCTTTTGCTCGTTTACTAGATAATGCAATTACATATTTTTACAGTAACACGTATTAGTCATCCAATAGCTACTGCATATAGCATATCTCTTCCCATTACAAAAGTGATGAGCAAATATGAATTGTTTCTTTCTTCCTTGTTTTGTCTTGTGATCTTTGTAACCTGGTTGTTTTGGAGTTGCATCGACTGTCAAAGATTTGTGTATTCTTCTCTTCTTTATGTTTCACTGTGATGTCTTGGGTCGACGACCTATTAGTTCGCTAATCTGTGACCAGGCTGTTTTGAGTGAATTATCATGGGGCTAGCTCCCAAGTTCACAAGCCAAAGGGTTAAGGGTCATGGACCAGAATAAGTCTACTTCTGTCTTTGATACTTATTATGGAACTGCATGTTTATACCTGCTTAGTTACATAAAAAAGGGAGGGGTATTAGCAATTGAGGACTTTGGTGCTAAAAGTTAGATTTTTCTGAAATTTAATGATTATTTGAGCCGCTACAAGTCCAGTCCATTATGGGCGCAGCATACATTCACGTTATGGCACTGAAATGAGGGGCTATCAACCCTAAATTCCAGTTCATAATAACTAATATTTTTCAGCAAATCCTGCCGCAGGTTTGATCTCAGTAGTGTAGCCTTCACATCCGGGCGCCGTGTGGGGGCTGTTATAGTTTTGATAACTGCTTCTCCTACCTCTTTTGGTCCTCCAAATGCTTCTATCCTGTGAACAACATCATGATAACAAAAGAAAACAAGTTCCTTATTGTTGATGTGGAAGTCTAAACTTGCTTTGAGATATTACATGTTAGATATTTTGAATTTGACTCTCAAGAAATTTAAATGCACCACTTGCATCTGCTGATATATGAGAATTATCAGTGGTAGTTTCTGAAGTGACAAAATAATCTCAAGTGAAAAGTTGTGCAACTTTATTTTAAAAGAATTCACCTATTTTGTTCTTATTCTATACATTTTGCTTGTTTCTTGGAGGTTCTAGTTTGAAAGTTCTATGAAGATTTGAAAAGCATCGTGCATACATAGTTTGGTTATTAAGCTATAAATACCAAAATAATACTAGTAGAATATAGCAACTTTGAGTTCTTGATAATAAACGAGAAAGATTTTGTTGATGGAAGAATAAAACACAAGGAAACATTAACTTTTGAATTCAACTACTTATTCTAAGTAAATTACAAGTGGTTGTCAGCTTTTGCACCTTTTTTTTTTAATGCGTTCTAGTTTCTACTTGTGTATGCTTAAATTAATCTTAACCTATGTTACTCACCCAGACTTGTCAAAAGTGTTTGATTTGGAATTGGTGTTCGACATGAATATGCAGTTTTCTCTAGGTTTTTCTGCTATTTTGTAAGGATCACATACATGTACCGTAGCGGCATGGGTATGGCTTGGTAGGTGAAGGATCAAAGTAATATAGATGTGATGATGCTTTTAGATCTATGTGTCTGCATGCTTTTAGATATATGCAGTACTGGACTGCTATTGGATGACTAATTGATGACTCATAGATAATGCAAGTATTATTTGCTGCATTGTTTGTAGTTATCAACTATTGGCATTTTTCACACTTGTGTTTTCATGTACAACTTAAATGTAATTATTTTTCCTGTGCACTTGTAGCGTATTAGCAAAATTAATACGGAGAACAAGCTAAAGCTGACTGAAACACCAGCCAATGGTTCAAGATCTACAGCAAGAATAATGTATGACATGGTCGGTAATTTTCGTTGTCTGTAACTTTCGCTTTCTTTATTATATGATGTACCATATGTTTCTTTTGGTATATATGTAATCATTTGTTATATTATATGTAGATGAATGAGCCACCCGTTGTTCCGACACAAAATCTTGAAGGATCATCCGAACCCGTTGAAGTGGAGCAAGAACCCATCTATGTTAGATTATTTGAGAAGACCAAAAAGTAAGGTTATTCAACTGTTATATTATATGTTAGATTATTTGAGAAGACACCCCCCTGCTGCCTCCCTTACTGCCACCAACCCCCCTTCGTTGTCCCCCCCGTTGCCACACCCCCCGCACTCCCCCTGCAGACCCCCCTTGATGCCCCCCGTCGCCACACCCCCGCACCTGCCCCCCTACACTCGCCCCCGCACTCCCCCCGGCAGACACCCCCTGCTGCCCCCTTACCGCCACCAACCCCCCCTTTGCCCCCGTCGCCACACCCCCCCTCGCACTCCCCCTGCGGACCCCCTTGCTGCCCCCTGCTGCCACACCCCCGCACTCCCCCTGCGAGACACCCCCTGCTGCCCCCTCGGGCGAGACCCCCCCCATGATGCCCCCGCTGCCACACCCCCTGCAGATCCCCTCGCCTGCACCCCCTTGCACCGCCCCGCGCACCCCCCCCCGCGCACTCCCCCCTGCAGACACCCCCCTGTCGTCCCCCTTCCCCCTGCAAACCCCCCTGCTGCCATGTTATGGGAAGCTAATTCTAAAAAATTGCAAATTTCATGTGCTAGGCATAAAAATAAGGATGGGACTACTTCTTTGGGAACCGATTCTTGAAAAAAATTATGAAGAACTCAAAAAACTTCATGAAACTCAGCTTCAGGAGCATGGTGAGGATACACTCAATGTCAAAGATGCTTACATGAAAGCTTTAAAACGTAAATCTGGGTATGTGAGAGGACTTGGTCCTGGAGCTCGACCACCAAAAAAAGGTAGAACTGGAGAGAACAATGAACGATTGTCTACCCAAGTTGACACTCTTGCTGCATCAAACGAGGAACTTAGAGTATCAAATGAAGAGCTTAAAGCATCGAATGAAGAGCTTAAAGCATCTAATGAAGAGTTCAAGGCATCCAATGAAGAGCTTAGAGCAGAATTTTCTAAAATGAACAAAGAAGCTATTGAACGTGAAAAGAAAATGAGAGAAGATATGCTGAAAATGTTTCAGGACATGAGGTATGAGTTTTTTAGCATATTTATTATTTTACTCGGTATGTGAATGGAAAATGTTTTGTAGTATTACTTTAGTAATGAGCTCATGTGTAGGTTCAGATTCTTAGATGTAAACTGCCTTTGTTTAGATTGTAGGTTCAGATTATAGCTTTATGTGCTGCACCTAAGAGGGTTAGACATGATGTTTCAAAACATGATCCACGACTTGATTAAAATTTATTTCTTTATCCTAAAGTACAACATGAATTCCCTGCATATTGTTCAAGGCGTAGGCGCGTAGCTGAAATAGACAGAGTGTCATTTTGTATAATTATTCCCCTACCGCTCTTAGTAGGATTCTAGATGAGGATATTGGAGGTGTGACCATGCTAGGCTTGATAGTTTCTTAGTTTGTTTCTTTTTGTTGGGGTTTGCTCCTCATTAGCATCAAGAAGAAAAGTTCTGATTGTTGTTGTTTATATATGTATCAAGTGCTAAACTTTTCCAGGAATTTCTGAGGGTTGAAAGTCAGTACCTTTTGGAACTGAGCATTTTATAAATATCATTTGTCACAATTAAGCAACATCCGTAATTTGGAAAAGTAGTCATTGCTAAGGAAGACACTAATGTGACGTAAAAGGTTGTTTCTTTGTTTTGCATGTTGTGGTTATGAGTTTGTGTTGGATGCTATGGTTATGACTTTCATATATTCAGTATGAACTGGCGCAAGTATGTCTATATGTGGCACTCACTTTTCTGTAAGGATAAAAGATAATAAAGTTCGGGTTGATTTTGTTTAGTTTCACCATTAGAGGAAAAGGAGGGGGGGGGGAGGAGATTGAGGTGAGATTGGTGAAACAGAACATAGTGTGATGGGTTTGAATCATAGTGTTTTCTGGGTTTTTATTTTGTCACCGTGTCATAAGTGTTACCGACTCCGGAAAGTCTGCGGTAATAGTGATGCTGCAATGCTACCTGATGGCTTGGGTGGGATTAGGAGGGTCATTTGTTGTGATAATGGCGGCGTGGTTTGAGTCTTTAGGTGTATCTGTCAAAAGATTGGAAGTTTCTTGGGAGGTGGAAGTGCTGTAAGTCGCACCCGCATTGTTTGGATTAAAATAGAAGAGCAGGTTGGGTCGTTTGCCGGTTGTCTTGGGGGGATTGAGGTGAGATTGGTGAAACAGAACATAGTGTGATGGGTTTGAATCGTAGTGTTTTCTGGGTTTTTATTTTGTCACCGTGTCATAAGTATGAGTCGACTCCGTAAAAATCTGCAGTAATAGTGATCTTCGCAATGCTTCCCGATGGCTTGGGTGGGATTAGGAGGGTCGATCGTTGTGATAATGGCGGCTTGGTTTGAGCCTTTAGGTGTATCTGTCAAAAGATTGGAAGTTTCTTGGGAGGTGGAAGTGCTTGGGAAGTCGCATTTGCATTGTTTGGATTAAAATAGAAGAGCGGTTGGGTCGTTTGTCGGTTGTCTTTGGGAGAAATACTTTGAATCTCATACACAAGTTAATGTCCTAGGATCGCTATCTACTCCCATCCGAACAGTTCGAGAACTCGGTTGCTCATCCGATGGGTAGATTTTCTCGCCCCCTTGGAGTGGGATAGAGATTGTATTAATAGACAATATTTCTTGTCAAAAAAGTGTCGGGTTTCTTGGAATGTGTGAAGACCCCGAAGGATTACTCTACTTACTAAATATTTCTCAAATCGAGATATTGTCCAAATTATGCAATGAATCCGGTACCCATTCATAGTTAGATTTAAAGACTTTTGCTCTTTTTTTCATAGTTACTTACCCAAACATGAAGGTTCTGCTATATATTAAGTAAGGTATACGGTGTCTTATATGTTCTACAAGATGGATTAATATGTTTTAATTACAATGCTCAGAGTACATGCGGCACAGGAACCCCCTCCCCCCTTTTTCAAACCTATTTGTATAATGTGCTTCCTCTTGCTCCTTGTATTTTATATGTCATTAAACCATTTTGGCTCCTTTCCTTGAACCATCTGCTTTCATTTCTTTTGGATGATTCTTTTGGTTATCATGTTGTTTTGACCTTTAAAATATGGTGGTTATGAATGATTTTGGACCTGCATTTCTTTTCGATGATTCTACTTGAAGTTTCGTTGCGATTGTAGTTAATAGTTGTTATATTGGTGCACCTATATATTTTTTTTCGGGAGAAAGAGTAAAAAGATAATTAATCCCCCCCCCATTTTTTAATCACATGGGTATCTAATTATAATGTTTTTTATTTTATCAGGAACAATGGGTCGTGATTATTTTCCGAAATTAGCAGAGGAAAGCTATGATAAGGCTTGGATTATGTGAATTTCTTCGTAGATTATGGGTACTGCTTATTAGTTTTTTTAGATTTACTTTGAATTATTCAAGTTACATCGGATGTCAAATTTGAAGATTATTTTATTGTACTCCGATTATATACAATTTGCTATTCCACGAATACTTCTTCTATTATGTCATACTTTTGTTTTTAATAGGTTCATATAATATATATGAACAGGGAAAAAGCTTATAGATTACACGACAACAATAATTCGTAGTCCATACCAATTTGGGCAACAAAATAGGGATCGCACATTGTCATTTCAATTTAGCGCGAGATTGAAAATTATGAACAACAATTCGTAGCCTAAAGTATTTTGGGCGACGAAACTGGTGTTGCCCAAGACATCATGCATGTAAGCCTAGAAGACATAATGGGCGACAAAAAACAGTATTGGTTGCACAAAGTTCAGTAATATTGGCGACGAAAGTTAAGGTGTTGTTGCCCAAAGTCAGTGAAGTATGGGCAACGATTTAAGAAACTCGTTGCCCAAATGTCCCCATAAATGTGCAACGGATATGAGGCTCGTAGCACAAAAGACCATTTTGGGCAACGCATATAACTCGACGCCCAAGATGTGGTTTGTGCGACGATTACAATTTTCGACGCCCCAAATACAATGGGCGTCGAGCCTAAAGCGACGAAATTGGGGCGTGAAAATGTCGTCGCCCAAACTGTTGTGCAACAAAATTGTCCCATTGGGCAACGAAAATATTCGTTGCCCAAAACCTATTTTCTTGTAGTGTACCCAGTGTTTAGTTACTGGTTATTCTGATTCTGATTATGCTGGAGATGTAGACAGTAGAAGGTCTATGACTGGTTATGTATTTACTCATGGTGGCTCTATTGTAAGTTGGAAGGCAACTTTACAGGCTACAATTACTTTGTCTACTACTGAAGCAGAGTACATGGCATTGACATCAACTGCTAAAGAGGGAATATGGTTAAAGGGGCTAGTCAGTGATCTTGGTTTGCATCACGATCAGACCATTGTGTATTGTGACAGCTTGAGTGCAATATGCTTAGCCAAGGATCAAGTCCATCATGAGAGGACTAAGCACATTGATGTGAGATATCACTTTCTGAGGAGTGAGAAGAGGGTTAAGGTGAAGAAAGTAGGTACTGCTGATAATCCTGCTGATATGTTCACTAAACCTGTTCCACAGAGTAAGTTTCAACATTGTTTGAACTTGCTCAATGTTCGTGATTGTTAATTGCCCTTTGGGGCAAGTCTGGGGCCTTTAGGGGCTAATCTGGTGTCCTTAAGGGACAAATCTGGTCTGGTTGTCTTTCGGGGCAAATCTGGTTGCAGGGAGAATCTGTGCATTGTGTTCAGTGCGTCTGTCATTTGGTTATCTGGTTCTTTGTAAGATGATTCAAGTCAAGGTGGAGATTTGTAAGAATATGCCTTGAATATGTGAGAATCGGGCTATCTACAATACAACGACTCGCGATAATGCGCCTCAGCTTGCGCCCAAATGCCGAGAGCTGACCGCGACTCGCGGCCAGCACCGCGACTCACGCCTGGCACGGGACCTGACGACACGCGTTAGGCGATTCCGAATTAGTTTAGCCGAGTTAAATGCCTATTTAACCTAATTTCGTTAATTCGACGGGATTAGTTCATAACACATCTGTAATCTGTTTTCCTCTAAGACCAATAAAAATCAGTTCTCCCTCTGTCCGTGGACGTAGCCAACAATCCGTTGGTGAACCACGTTAAATCTGTTGTGTGATTTCTCTTTAATTTGCATTCAATTATTTGTTCTTTCTCACGTCTGTCATAACAGGTCAACATTAAGTTTTTTTTTTGTGTGTGTAAAGAGAGTCACAAGGGCAAATGATGTAGACGAAATTCAATCTCAGGCTTTGGGCACCACCTCCCAAGACTTTAACCAACTAAGCTAATTGACATCCATCAACATTAAGTTTTATAATCGAGAGTTCGAGACATTTGATTTCAGAGTTACAAATTGGGAAAGGAGAGAATAATGAACAAACATGTTGTGCATGACTACACGATATGCATATCGGAGTAGCTGGAGCAAGTATTGGTAAGAGTGACATGGATTTGAGCACACCTTAACAATTGAATCTTAACTCTCCCTTATACTCCACTTGCTATATATAAGTGGAGGGCATATCTTCATTGCTCTATATAAATCCATGCGAGAACACTCGCACAAATTGTATTAAAATGTCGGTTGCCACCACCACCGACCTCTGAATGTAGTCTTTAAGTACGCAAAATTTATTAGGGCTGTATATCTCATGAATTTTGAGAATGGGCCTTATCTCGTTTTGAGCACAAGTGTTCTTAGGTGCATATAGATCTGCACTTCTATTTTTGGGTTTTATCGTGAGCATTACAATTTACATCAGAGCACCAACTTGGGCATTTTCGGGAGGTGAGAGAAGCAGATCTTAGGGAGTGAACCAAACTATCTGTTAAAAACATTCTAATTTTCTTTTAAAAAAACTACACAAGTAGCATATACTTTTATAATAATAAACAAATGCGGAAGTGTTAATTCTAATATGAACTAAAATGGGTAGAACAACTTATCTGAATAGTCGTGGCTTGAATAAACACTACCTTAAAGTTGAATATTCCCCGTTAAGTACACACATACTCTTTGCAACCAACCTCCGGGGATATACGATCATTGTATCTCCGATGCTGTACAGAGGAAACAGTTTGAGAACACCAAGAATAAGACCTAGGAGATTAGAGGAATAAGTCAAAATGTTTAATATTTGAGGAGAAGTTTTTCAGTGTCTCTCTACAAAAAAGAAGGTGAAAAAACGAAAAGCATAAATTAAGGAGCGAAATCAATGACATAATCACTCTTGTAACTGTGATGAAATCAGCGAAGATAACAATATATTGATTTCGGATTAAAGTAAATAAACTGGTCCTAGAATATACCACACCTACCCGTGAACGAGCCACACCCCCTCACCCGATCCCGACTGACGCGCACACGTTTGTGGCGACTATTCCTTCCCTCTTAATCTTCAACAAAGTTATACAGAAGAAAACCATAAATAAAGAAGGTAGGAAACAAACTCCAACTCTAACTCCAACAATAACTCCAACAAGGATCAATTGCAAGATTCAATAATCTATATTGGATAGTTCATAGTTGCCTATACCAATTTCGTGATTCTCTTTATATACTTATCACGTTTATATGCTCTTACAAATCTAATTTCTTCATATCATTCTTAACATGTTAATTATATCCAATTCATCTTTAGTATCCTTCATGTTTGGATACCGTTAGAACTTGATTCCCATGGGAAGTAAATTCCCTTGTCTATTTCATAGGAAATGACTTTGGGTGTTTGGTTGAGCATAGGAATTTGTAATTGACACAGGAATTTCTAATCACCGGCGGGTTGGTGATTAATTTCCTACACTATATAGGAATTTCTATTTCCTACGAAATTCTATTTCCCATGAATTCCCTATTTCCTGCATACCAAACAACTACCCTATTTTGTACTTCCTAGGAAATCCAAATTCCATTGGAATTTGAGATGAACCAAACGACCTCTTAAATCTTCATACCTTTATCTATTGATGCCTCATCTAGTTAACGTCTTATATGCGCAACTCCATGAAAATTTGCCCAAAACTAACTTAATAGGTTTATCTTGTCCCTCAATATTCGCAACTCCAGGTTAGTTTGCCTTGGCATCAATCGACAATGTCATGTTGTATACTTGTGTTCACCTCAATAGAAAGGTGGTAAATTACTCATTCCTATTAAATCTTCTTGTACTGTTTAGGTTTATTCGTCTAGTGAGTAATTAAGTATGATTTGGGCACAATTTAGGTCAATCAAGAAGATCACATTCGAGTAAAGTAAGGCTATGTTTGGGAACATATGTTGAAATAGAGGTGAAACTGATAAGGTAGATGAAAGGAGCTGTACTGATAAGGTAGTTAAAAAATTTCAGCACCTTAAATTGAGATGCTGTATTCGATAGCAACTCAATTTCAGTCAATTTTTGAGCTTAAATTTTATTTAAACTCGTACCCCAAACACGACTATTTATTTTAGGTGACTTAAACTTTTAACACCTACTCATTAAGGTGACTTAAACGTATTGCCAAACAAAGCCTAAATGGATGAATTTAAGTCATTACTTTTCCACATCTTGCTGACTTGGGCCGGTCAATTTTGATCCTAAGTCCAATAATCATGAGTTTTAAATACGGTGAGTATAAATCAAATATTAGGCCGGATTAGCTTTATACTTTACGGTGATGGTACTTATTAGAGCCAAAAAAAAAAAGAGAAATTATGATCGATTCCAAACGATCAATTAGCCCATATTGCCCTGAAATGGGGCAGACCAAAAATCATAAAAGAATTCGAGGACTGTTCATATCTAGTTGGGTTATGAATGAGCCCTATTAAATAAAACAAGTGTCAATACTTTTGGCCCAATGTAGGCACTACCTTTCACCTCTTTGGTAGGCCATATGACATATAGTAGTACTTGTGAAGCTTGAATTGAACAACTCATTACTCATCTAATGGGGCCTTGAGAACATCAACCCAAACAATATCCATTTTTGTATGCACAACTTTTTCCATCTTTTAGATTACATTTTTCATACCCCTCAAATAAAAAAATGTAAACTTTTAGCCCTTTGTGCCCCCCTTTTCATTAGGGAATTACTATTTTAAAACCCTTGCAAATTATAAGTGTCATGATATATTTGGTTTTTTTTGCTTTCAAGGTGCATATCGAATAAGAAATTTTGTCAAATAAAACCTTAGTTGTTACGATATTTCTTAAAAGTCACCTTATGTATTTTTTTTGGAAAACAACTTGTATGATACTTTTTGTTATGATACCAACCTCCTTGTCGGATCCTAGTTTGTCATTGTTCTTCCCTTTTCGCGTACCTCTTTGCGTGTGGAAGTCACAAATATTGACGATTCTCGGCTAGAAATTTCACAAGAAAGAGGAAGGTAAAAGGGAGATTCGATGACGGAAAGTTTTAACTTTTTTAGCGAAATCCATTAAGATAAATATTTTGATAAAAAGTGTTATAAAAGAAATTTTCTAAAATAATATGTTTTTTTAACAAGTCATACTTGGATTTATAAAATTTCATGACCCATGCCAAAGAGTAAAGACTACGTTATTATGCCAACTCCCCATCCAACATACTATTACAACAAATTGCAAAACCCACTACCCACTTGTTTCAACTAACCTCCCCAACTATATTTCAAAAATCCAATTATCAGTGAGTAAAGAGTTTGACAAATCAAGAAGACACTAATAGTCCTATCCTAAGTCATGAAAAATGAAAGGTGGAACACCAAGCTTGTAATTTTCATCTATTATTATCAAGGTCTTTTAGTCCCACTCAAGTAAATGCATGATTTAACAAAACAAGTACTACTAGTAAGAAAACGACTTGCCTAATGTCAGTTAATAATTATTGCTCCCAAAGTAGAAATCGCTCCAGAGAAATAATAATTTGAGTTGAATATTAGTATGTTTACATTAGAATAGACCCACCACCAAGTAAAGATATGTGCTGTTCTTGGAGGATTATTTCTGCTAATTGTCTTGTTTTTGACCAACTTGAGAAACTTAAATAAATGTTATAGTAGAGCAATTTATACGCTAAAAATCTTGATTAAAATTTCTCCAAAATAGTGATTTGAATGCTCGCCGGTCAACTTGCAGCAAATCGTACCCACTGTTTCAGCAATAGGGAGAATTTTTGATGCTATTAATATGTTATTTGTTGGCAATTGTAGTTATGAATCATGTGAAGCCAGTTGGTTATCTTGATGTGGCCGACTAAACTGCAATGATCATAGGCAACGAACTTTACCTTTCTTTATAAAAATCTTGCTAGATTTTAGAAAGCATGGACCTTTATTATTAATCTTATCCATTTAAGATAGAATAAATATTGAAGTGTTGGCATTTGAGGTATAGGAATTTTGACATGTGATACACCATATTATTTGTTCATGGTGTGTAGAAGGATACACCTCTTGTTACTGTGTTCCTAATACACTAGAATATCTCCTGCATAATTGTTACTGTTATTTTTGTCACTTAGTTAATTATTGTTGTTGTACGTAATGAGGTGGCGATTTACTATTCTGTCATACCGGAATCCACCTCGGTAGTGGGAGTGTACTAGAATGAGTCATCTCATTCTATATATGTAAGGGGTAGCTCTTCATGAAGATGAGAGTGAAGATAATAAAATTCTCCTTGCTCTTTGTTCCATTCTTGTTTTCTCTCTAGAACCGATACACCAATGCGGGTAGCAAATATCTTCATGGTATCGAGTTGAGTGCTCATCGATCGAGAAATCGAAAGAACAGTGATTATCAAAATTTCTTCATCTCTTGTGTTTATCTCTCAAAATTCCGTTGCAAATCAACCCTTCATTTCTCTTGTTTTTCCTCTCAATCCACCTTCAACATGGGAGATAAAAATGGAAAAGTTTCTCTATCAGACATCCAAAATCCATTGTACCTTCATCCTTCGGGATGGACCTCATACTTGTGAGTGTTGAAAAACTCACTTGGAGTTGCAAACTACATATCATGGCGTCGCTCTCATGGAGATTGCTCTTGCTTCCAAACGCAAGTTAGGGTTTGTGGATTGGTATAATGAAGAGAGATGCAAGCGAAAAGAGAAGCAAGATCAATGGGACACTGTAATAGTATGGTGATAGCCTGGATCACTTCGTCTCTCACAAATACTATCGGAGATTCAGTTTTGTATCTGAGAACAGCAAGGGAAATATGGAGACAACTTGAACTCAGGTTTTCATTAACTAATGGAACCAGAAAGTACAAACTCAACAAAGATGTGTTTGAACACAAACAACTGGGAAGATCAGTGAGTGAATATTATACCTCAATGAGGGCAATGTGGGAAGAGATTGATGCCTTGAATCATCTTCCTCCTATCACCACCATGACAGAAGAAATTAATGAGTTTGTAAGTGTGATGAATGTCCAAAAGGAAGAAGCGAGGTTGTTCCGGTTCTTAAATGGACTTGATGAAGATTATCTTTTGCTCGGAGAAGCCATTTGCTCATGGCTCCGACCTTACCCTTTGTTGAGATGGCTTGTGCGGCCATACAACGAGGAAGAAGCTCGAGAGAAGTGCGAATGTGGTAAAATCGGAACCGGATGCTTCGGCTACGTATAGTAAGGGCAATGAGGAGTCATGCTCAGCCTGTGGTGGCAAAAATCACACTAAGGAGAAGTGCTGGTTTGTGATAGGTCATCCCAAGTGGCACCCAAAATACAAGAGAGAGCAGAAGGCCAAGGAAGGAACAATTTTAAGTTCAAGATCAACTCAGAATCAGAAGGGTAAATGGAACAAGGGCAAAGGTTCACAAAGATGGGCTGGTAATGTGAGCACAACTGAGAGTGTGAACATCACAGCACAACAATTGGAGCAGCTGCTGAAACTTATACCATCTAACAGCAAAGGTGGCTCTGAGACTGAGGATGAACTAGACACAAGTTTTGCAGGTATGGTCTCATGTTACTCTGCATCTATTGTGTTGAATGACTGGATAATTGATTCAGGAGCTAGTGATCACATGACTACTACATTTGAAAATTTGAGTGATGGTGTGGTGACACAAAGTAAGCCTAAAATAAACTTGCCTAATGGCAAAACTGCAAGTATCTCTCATAAGGGAACAGTGAAGCTGAAAAATGGCTTACAACTTGACAATGTGTTGTGTGTGCCTGACTTCAAATATAACCTGCTGTCTGTGAACAAACTTACTCAGGATAGCAAATGCCAAGTAATTTTTTACCCTACATTCTGTATTATATAGGATTGTGCTTCTCAGAAAATTAGAGGGTTTGGGAAAGCCAAGCATGGACTGTATTACTTGGTGGATGAACCAGTGAAGGTGATGAAGGACATGTTGAGAATCAAAGCAATGCAGTCAAGTAGCAAGAAGGAAGAATGTGTTAGTCTGAATTGTAGATCACAGCATGTTAGTCTAAGTGTGTCTAAGACTAATCAATGTGTGTTGTGGCACAATAGATTAGGACATGCTCCATTTGAAAAACTAAAACAAATTGGTTGTATTGATAATACTATTGATGTTCAAGGTGTGTGTTTGACTTGTCCAATGGCTAAGTTTTGCAAATTGCCATTCAATGTTAGCAAATCTTGTGCTACTTACGCTTTTGAATTGATTCACCTAGATGTATGGGGACCATACGGGGTGAGTACCGGGTACAAACACGGGTATTTTTTGACAATAGTGGATGACTATTCCGAGCCACATGGGTACATCTCATGAAAAATAAGTACGAATCATTTGGTGTGATTGAAATGTTTGTGAATTTTGTTGACAATCGGTTTCGAGAAAGAGTAAAGCATATCGAAGTGATAATGCCTTGGAGTTTGATGATGTGAAGTGCGGGAAGTTTTTTGCAAAATTGGGCATAGCACACCAAACTTCTTGTGTTGACGGACCCCAACAAAATGGGAGGGTGGAAAGAAAACACGAAACATATTGGAGATGGCTAGAGCTCCGAGATTTCGATCTGGTTTGCCTCCCTAGTTCTTTGGGGGATTGTGTTCTCACGGCCACACACATCATAAATAGACTTCCTACACTCATTCTTCACAACAAAACACCCTATGAAATGCTCTTTAAACACAAACCCGATTACTCCACTTTGAAGTCTTTTGGATGCCTTGCTCGGCTTATAATCCAAGCTGTAACCACGGACAAACTAGCACCCGAGAGGAATACCATGCCTGTTCCTAGGATATCCTCAAAGTCAAAAAGGGTTACCGATCTGCTTGAATTTACTCATTCGGTAAGTGTTCACTTCAAGGGATGTTAAATTCCATGAGCACATTTTTCCATGTAACCCACGACAAAGAAAACACAACCTTATTTTCAACCTCAACCTGTCACCATTCCTACCTTCAACTCAACACATGTCCCTCCAATTGACACTACTTTGGATGAAATCATATCATCACAAACTAAAACCATACCAGTTGCCCCACAGAGTCCAGAACGACACCACAACTCCGAACCACCTATACAACTTCGCTCCTGCTTGCTATCATACCTAGAAGATCAACCGGACAAACCCAAATCCCTGGTGGTTAACCGACTATGTTCATCAAGCATCAAAAGCGAGCCGCACTCTTGCTAACTTAGTCACTACTACAGTGAGCCCTGAGTTTTGTGCATTTGTAACTCAGTTACATCAACATCATGATCCTGTTACCTTCAAAGAAGCTGTGAAACAGGCTGCACTTTGGGTGGAATCAATGAATGAAGAATTGTCGGCTCTAGAGTCCAGCCGGACACGGGAAATTACTCAATTGCCCCCGGGGAAAGCAAGCCATAGGGCTGCAAATGGATTTATAAAACAAAGCTTCACCACGATGGCTCACGTTGTGAGATATAAATCTAGATTGGTTGTTACGGGATGCAAACGAAGTATGGAATAGATTATGGTGAAACGTTTGCCCCTGTGGCCAAGCTTACCACTGTGAGATCTTTATTAGCAGTAGCAGCAATGGAGGGATGGTTTCTCTGTCAAATGGATGTTAAGAATGCATTTTTGCATGGTGAACTTCAAGAAGATGTCTATATGAAGTTTCCTGCGGCTATTCGGGTGAAGGATCTAGAATTCAACTTGATCAGGGGGAGCAATCTAAGTCAACTAAGGTGTGCAAGTTGTTGAAATCCCTATATGGCTTGAAACAAGCCCCTAGGCAGTGGTTTGCCAAACTCTCCGATGCCCTGAAACAGTTTGGTTTCACCCAATCCAAATCAGATTACTCCTTGTTCACTCAAACACAAGGCACATCTTTCATAGCTCTGCTTGTGTATGTTGATGACCTTATTCTAGCTTCTAATTCTGACCCTCTTCTCACCCAAGCTAAACAGTTTCTCACCTCATCCTTTCATATGAAAGATTTAGGTGACCTGAACTACTTTCTAGGGATTGAAGTCTCTAGGTCTTCTCAAGGCATATTCATTTCCCAACACAAATACACTACAGATCTTATCCAAACATATGGCCTCACTCATGCCAGAAAACTCCAACTTCCTATGGAACCACATCTTAAACTCACACCTGAGTTAGGAGATCCTCTCCCAGATCCTCTTGTCTACCAAAGATTAATAGGTAAACTTCTATATCTAACCCTGACCAGACCAGATATTACCTATCTTATGCACATTCTCAGCCAATTCATGCAAAAGCCCACTATTGTCCATCTTCAAGCAGCCAAAAGGATCCTTAGATACCTTCTCACTAACCCGAGTCAAGGTCTTCTCCTTGCTTCTAAATCTCATGACCATTCTCCTTGCTTATTGTGACAGTGATTGGGCAGGTTGTCCCATGTCCCGGAAGTCCACTACAGGGTATTGTGTACTCCTAGGCTCCTCTCCTGTGTCTTGGAAAGCTAAAAAACAACAAGTGGTGGCTAGATCCACAGCTGAAGCAGAGTATCGAGCTATGGCTCTTACCATCTGTGAGCTTACCTGGCTCACTCAATTACTAAAGGAACAAGGTCTCAAAAATCTTCCTATTGCAGTCCTCAAATGTGACAACAAAGCTGCTTTGTCCATAGTAGTAAATCCAGTGCAACATGAACGCACTAAACATGTTGAAATCGACTGTCACTATGTTAGGGATAAAGTCCAAGATGGCAGCATTCACACTGAGTATGTCCCTACTCAAGACCAAGTTGCAGACATGTTTACCAAACCAGTCCCTGTGGCACATCATAAACACCTTATGCGCAAGCTGGGAGTCTTGGGTTGAACCCCCACTACCAACTTGAGGGGAGTGTAGAAGGATACACCTCTTGTTCTTGTGTTCCTAATACACTAGAATATCTCCGCATAATTATTCTTGTTATTTTTTGTCACTTAGTTAATTATTCTTTGTTATACGTAATGAGGTGGCGGTACTATTCTGTCATACCGGAATCCACCTCGGTAGTGGGAGTGTACTAGAATGAGTCATCTCATTCTATATATGTAAGGGGGTAGCTCCTCATGAAGATAAGAGTGAAGATAAAAAAATTCTCCTTGCTACTGTTCCATTCTTGTTTTCTCTCTAGAACTGATAAACCAATCTGGGTAGCAAATATCTTCATGGTGTGTTTAGGGTTACTAATTAGCATATACAAGATCATTAATAATACATATATGGGGGCAGCAATAAGAATTACTAAGGTTGTAATGATGTAACTCTGACTCTCTGAGTACATATATCCTTAGTTTTTTTCTATTGCACCATTTTCCACGAATAGAGGTTACATAACAATTTTTCTGGCCATTTACATTTTTCCTACTACTGCAAATGAGGTTACCAAGATTATCTCTATTATATAAGTGAAAGGGAGAGGGGGAGGAATATTGTGTCCCCCTTACAAAAAGTCTAATATACCCTTAATGAACTTAAATTACAATATATACAAAATAATTTTTTTTTTCTTCCTACTCGCCATATATATACTGAACAAGTTAACAACGGAATTGAATTTGAAATTTCAATTGTAGTATTAAATTAAGGAGAATGATTTCCTCTTCTTACATATGTGTGAAAAATTGTTAAAAAATAAAATTGACCGTATAACTTGATTGACGCAATCCGAAGAAAAAAAAATAAAAACTTGAATTTCATATTAATAATTATACGATAATATTTTAAAACCTAAATGTTGATTATTATTCGATAATCTCTATTATATAAATCAAATTCTTCCACTTTATCCATATTCAACGATTGAACCTAACACACAAATTCTTCCACTTTATTTGAGCACAAGCTTTCTTCTGCTTTATTTGAATTATGATGAACAAATAAATAAAAAAACCAACGAAACATTGATTTAAGAAAAATATATTTAAAAAATAAAAATAATTAAAAATATATGTTCGAATCAAATTTTTGTAACACTGATGAATAACTAATAGAAAAAAAACATTAATATGACACGCACATAGCGTGCAAAAAATGCTAGTATTATATAGGGATATTCATAATGTTGTACCATCATTTATTTGTGAAACGTGTCACACAAAAAATGGAGTCTTTGAGTATTAAGTTTTGAAAGTGGAATATATGAATTGTTAAGTTACCAATGTCAATTTTACATACTCATGGAACCGTTTTGTTTCTTGAACAATGGAACTTGTTTAAATAGGGTGATTTCCAGGGAAAGGAAGGGCTAAGTTTTCCAGTGAAAAAAATATGAAGACGAGGAATATAGAGAGGAGGGAAATGGAAGGATCTTCTTTCCTAATAAGCTTTTAATAAACAAATTTCTTCAAGATTTGAAAGAAAATGAGATCGAAGTATAGTTGGATTGATTTAAGCTAGGTTCCTTTAATTTAGGTTAAAAGCATGTTATTTAATTCAAGTACAATTCAAATAAAGGTTTAATCAGTTCCGTTGAGTCAAATTTTCAGATATTCAACTCAATTCAATCTTATATCTCAAACAATAATTAAATACAAGAATCCAACATTATCACCACAGGTTTAATTTAGAACTAGTTTTTAGGTCCGGGCTATGCCCCGGGTAATTATATCTTTCATTTAGTAATATTTTATTTTGAAATAATCACATCAAATATCACTTGGTTCAGTTGTTAAGACATTAATATATATGCTTATGATCTCGGAATCGAATCTTACATAATGTATTTTCTATTGTTTAATGTATGTAGATTACATAATATAAAATAATCCAAGCGAAGGCACCACGTGACATCGTTCCTCGCTTAGGAACGCCTTTTAATATATTAGTATAGATGAGCGTAGGTTAGCGGGACACGAAAGACATGAGAGTGAGAAAGAGTGCATATGAAAATGTTGCTCAATTAAGACGTCATTAGGGACCTTGATAACGATAGATAAGAATGCGACATACACTACACTAGTGGCGTTACCATTTTGTGGGGGGACCTTAGCTTCTAGAAAAGCATTACCATAATCTGATTCTCTGACGATTTTACTCCCCACCACAACCCTACTTCAAGTAGAAAATTATTTCATTGACTATAACTTACAAGTCTCAAGTCTTTTTGGGAAAAAAACTGGCTCTTTTCTTTTTATTTATGCAATTGAGCCGTTGAATTACAATGTCTGTCGTCTAGCTAGCGGATCAGGGTCCGGATACGAATCAGGGCCAGGACCGGATCAGTAGATCCGTTTTTAAAACACGCCACCGGGCGAGGGGACTAATGGGGTTTGGGCGCTCTGAGTCCTCAGTCCTCACCCTCTTATTCACGCCTAACATACACTACCCTAATTCTTTCTTTTCATTTTCACGCCTCCCCATCTCCCTTTCTCGATTCTCCGGCCATCCACTCTGATCACCCCGTCCCACCCTTTCAAGTCCACCACCACGAGCATAACACGCCCACCACCACGAGCAAAATCAGGGCACCACCGAGCATAACCCGAGCACCACCACGAGCGGTCGGATGATCTAACCCCAAAACCCTAAGTACTTTAGGCGACTTGAAGTATTGCACCACCACGGCCGCCGGATTCGAATGAAGAAGCATGATTCGCGCACCACCGGCTAATCTTACCTTGTAGTTCCGTGAGTTCTTCACATACTTTTTGTATCTCTTTCCTTAATTTCTCTGTCTGTAAATCTCTCCTATTCTAACTTTATTTCTCAATGATTCTCATTCTCCTAGCCTCGAATTTTAGGTTTTTGTTGTGTAATCTTCCTTGTTATAGCTAAATAATTTTGAAATTGGAAGTATAATTGCGATTTTTTTAGGTTTTTCTGTGAGCAGTGAACTTGTGAATTTATTTGCGAGTTTGTTGAATTTAGTTGAATTTGTGTTAAAGTTCTTGAACTTACCATTGGAGATGTGAAGAATTAGTTACGTATTGATCGTTTTTTTTTAATATACAAAAGTAGGTAAAATAGTGGAGGACCCGTTTTGGATCCGTTTGGGGCCGGATCCTTGGGATCCGTCGGATCTGGATCCGGGTCCGAGTTTTCGGGACTTTGGATCCGGTCGGATCCGGATCCGGTCGCGTGGACCGGTCCGGATCCGAGCCGTTGCATCCCTAGTCTCAAGTCTTTTTGGAAAAAAAACTGCTCTTTTCTTTTATTTATGCAATTAGCCACGAATTACAATGTATGAACATCAGCAGTGAACGCATTTTTTGTTAGTAGTAGGGCACAACTTTGGCAGGATATCAAATCATTAAAATATGAAATCATTCATCGTGGGGTATAAAAAGAAAAAAGTTCCTTCCACGCTCAAACCATTTTTGTGACTTTTCTAGTATCGATTAGCACTAATTAGTTATTAATAAACTCTCTCTCGGTTCGAAATTGATAGGTATATCTGTTTGAGATACTCAAACAGTTGAGATCTTCAGAAATATGAGTCGCATTTTTTTTTCTACTTCCTACGAATGGGGAAACCAACTTACCTAGTCTCCCTATGTAAGTTAAATTTTCCATGGAAATTCAATCAAAACCATCGATCACCTTTTCGGTTATGTCCTAATCTCAACCGGTTATGGAATCTTCGGGAACTTCGCATGGCTTGGTTATTCATTATTAACAAATCGGCTAGCTACTTGTCTCTCCAAACCATTAAAAAGGACACAAACAAAATTACAAAACTAGTATATCTTTTTATGGGCCAATACGGAAGGAAATAAATGATATCATTTTTAACAATCATCTCTTAGTCATTACGAGAATTTTGCGCAAAGCAAAATTTACGCATACCGGAATGGTGCATCGGGACCATTATTGATTGTAATGATTCCACATGTATTCCATTTTCCTCAACTCACTCGACCTCCACTCATCCAACTACAGCTACTCCACGTTTCATCCAAGTACGGTGGTCCCTTCACCACCTACGTCGCACAAACTTAATTTAGACGGCTCATTTCGCAATGGCTCTGCTTAGTTGGGGTCATCATCCGCGACTCACAAGGCAACCTCCTCAAAGCATGCGCATACAACCTCGATTGTACACTTCTCAAGTCTTCATAGTGAAGCCAACGACACTTCAAAAAGGTATCCTCCTTGCTATTCAAGCCGGAATAACAAATCTACGTAGAAGGAGACAATCGACTTGTTATCAACGCCATTCAAGACAAATGGACACCACCATGGCAAATTGTCAACATTATAAAAGATATCCGAATCTTCTAGCAACGTTCTCGCCTTAGAGCATCAGCCGTCCATAGAGGCAAACAAAGCGGGCTATTTGGATTGCAAATGTTGGTCATTTAATTGATGCACCTCTTATTATTGAAGATTGTACTAATTCGACTTTACGCTCAATCATTGTGAACGATATAATAGGGACCACCCCAAATGCGGAGGATTTCCCAATATTCTTTTCGCTTACCTTATAAAAAAAAATCAAACAACTTTTGCCTGGCTATTCATGCATACCCATTTGGCCGTGTTTTGCGAATTCAATGTAAGGAAATAAAAAAAAAATAGATAAGAAAATTAAATATATAGTTATATGGGATCTTTGTTAATTAGATTATTAATCTCGACGAGATAGTTTTAAATATCAGCTTTTTTAAATTTTTTCTTGTAAGGAATTTGAGATATTAATGATTAAAGTTATGCGTTGCGAGCGTGTTGAAAAGACTTTTAAAGTAATATGACGCAGAGGAAGTATTTCTGCATTCAATCAAAGCAACTACTTAATCTTTACTTAACATTAGGAGAAAGAATTATAATTCCTCGATTTATCACTTTATCAATTATGGGAAATAAATAAGACCAAAAAAAGAAAATTGACTTAATCTTTTGGAGTTTTTAGGGATGAATGTGGGCATCTTGTGGTTGGCGTTGTGAAGAAAATTGACAGCAAGTGGTCACCTGAGTATGCAAAATCAGGAGCTGCAAGGTATAGTTTGGAAGTAGAACGGGCAATTATTCATGCGTGAATAGATCACCCACCCACCCGCCCCAGATAAATGGGTGAAAACCCGCGATGAGGTGGGTGATGGGCGGGTGACAAGTGGAGTGGGTGGCGGGGTGGGGGCGAAGATGGGTGATATTTTTTGATCCGTACCGCTCCAGTCAATCTACGCATGTCATATATATATATATATATATATATATATATATATATATATATATATATATATATATATATATATATATATATATATATATATATATATATATATATATATATATATATATATATATATATACTAATAAATATCAACATATATAATGTAATATATATAATATACTACTATATATATTATTATTAGTATTAAATTTTGGCATGTATTAAGAATTGATAATTGATATTTAGTCGATTTGCTATTAATAGATATCTAAATTTTCATTTATTAATTTCGTTAAATTGTTAAGTATAGGAACAACTTTTACTAGTATCATACATTTCACCCGCCCATGTCACGATTGATGGATGGGGCGGATATGGGTGGAACTATCGGCGGGTGATGAATGGTGTGGATGGGGATTTGGTTCGCGGGTGATGGGGGGGAGGGGTTGAGGTCACCCGCCCGTCTTCGATTCATTACCAACCCTATTTGGAAGTGGCAAGAAAGTTGGGTTTTAATATTGTGATCCTTGAAAACGACGCTTTGAATGTGGTTCGAATTATTCGCAACAAGGTTGATGGAGCGACTCCGATCTTCCTATTTTATGAGGACATTGGCATGATTAGTGCTTCTTTCGACTTTTTTAGGTGTATTCATGTTAGACGAGCGGAAAATACGGTATCTCATTCTATAGCTAGATGGGAAACGATTTTAATTCGGCGCTTATTTATTTAAACTATTTTCTCCAAAGCTTTCAAACTTTGACGGAAATTAATTTGATATAATCGTTAGGGCCGCTCGATCCGTCTGTCAAAAAATAAGACAAAAAAATAAAGTAAACCTTGCCATATAATGAGCCACCCAAATAATTTGCTAGTTTCTTACTCCATATGGAATATGGATAAATGTTATATGATTATATGACCTAACATCGACATGTCACTAAAGCTGGATATAGAATTAAGAGACAAGCAATAGCTGTCCTCGTTAAGGATTCACATGAATAATATACTTCGGTGTTAATTATAAAGATGTTTTTAAGTCACGTTCTTTGCCAACGAAGTAAACCTTTATCACAAAGGTGCATTGAAACATTTAATTATCTTTCACATATAATGTGAATACTATACCTTCCGTATAAACCTAAGATTCGAATTATATGACCGACTAAAAAGGCATTTGCTAACATTATCCAAACACCGATAAGGTAAAAAAGTTTGGTGTTCCAATTTGTCATATCAGAGTCAGCAATTTATGTTTCTTTTTTATCTGAAATTATCATTGTCAGCAAATTGACACATAGTTTGAAGTGTGAACTAAGGAACTATAACCTACTCCTTTCCAACAAAATAAAAATAAAAGAAACTATGTAGAAGCGCATATTTGGCCTTCAAGAAAATTTAACATTGAAAAGCATATTTGCATAATTGCATCCTAATAAAGGAGCATATAAAGATTTTACAAGTATTTGTGTATTTCACTTTAATTAATAGGTCTCATATTGCATAATCTTCACACATCTAGATAATATAGTTTGAAAATATGAGAATATGTCATTATAAGTACTCTTGAATCTCGACCTCTATTTTGTCCATTAAAAACTTATCTACTAATCTATACGATTTTAAAACTTCTTCTTTTCTAAAATGATATATAAAACCTCTATTTATGTCTATAATAGTGCTTTGTTATTATCATAAAAGGTTAGGTATCTAGCTACTTTGGAAATCTTTTAATGAGGTATAATTATAAGGCCTTTATGATATTTTATTTTGAAATACTAAACAATGGTGTAATGTTGGATTAATGGTTAAGCTTTCGACTTTTCTTTTTAAAGGTCGCGTGTTGATATCACTAGCTTGGCGTTTTTTTTTTAATTGAGGGTTTGGGCTGAAAATAAAACATTTGTATTAGAGCGCTTAGAGGAGAGTCTTGGCGCGTGGCATACAAACTTTACACCTTTTAATATATTAGTATAGATGAGTCAAGTCTTAATTGGTTTCTTCTATAGTAGAATATCAATACATGTCCTTTCAAAAAAAAGAATATCCAATACATGTGAATATGAGATAAAACTAATTAATATAATACTTCCTCCTTCTCAATAATACTTGCAACTAATTATTTTTAGGATGTTTCACAATACTTACAACTTTTTTTTGGCAAATATTTATACTAGAAAGCCTTATTTTATTACTAAAGTACATGAGTCATGTTTCCTTTCTTCCTCCTTGCTGACAAATGTTGTAAGTATTAAGAAAGGGAGTAAATATCAAATACTTTCTCGGTTTTCTTTTAAATTTTTCCATTTTCCTTTTCTACGTTTGTCGGCCTTATTAAGATCTTTTAATATATCTAATTGTATATGAGTAAAAATTAGGAAAATTTGCTCAAAAAAAAACCTTTTAAAAGTTCAATTTTGCGAAAAAAAATCTTTTAAAACATTGTTTGCAAAAAAACCGCAAACTTAATTTTTTAACACCCATATGAAGCACTTATTCGTTTTAAGGTGTGTTTTGAGATGCATGGGGGTTGTCTTCTGATTAATGGAAATAAGGGGTTAAAGGAAGATAGAAGGGCCACCCATATGGGAACATATTTCATCTTGGTTTTTTTTTTTTTTTTTTTTTGCAAAGAATGCTTAAAAATGTTTCTTTTTCGCAAAATTGAGCTTTTAAAGTTTTTTTGGGCAAATTTTCTAAAAATTATAAAAGTTGATATTTGAAAAATATATATTGAGAGTTGAGACGTATCTAATAAGTTACCAATTAACTATGTTTTCATTATTAAAAAATAATTAAATACAATCAAACTACATTAAATAAATAATGTAGCGCATATAGAATAACTATAAAAAACGGAGGAAGTATGGTAATCAAATAATGCGTGATGGGTTTATTGATGATTGATGAACGATGACTTGCGATTCTAGCAAAACGTAGGTTAGCCGCGTGGGCCGTTGCTTCTACTGTCCGGCTCCAGATCACCAAACCCAATTGTATCCATTTTGGTTGAAAGTCGTATGTTTGACCTAATTACATATACTAATTTTTTTTCTAACACTACTGTACCACTCTGCTATTTTCTTCCAATTATTTATTTTTGCAAAATTTATACAATAATTACTACTTTTTTCTATTAAAAAAAATACATACTACCATCTGCAAGATGGTTTTAGATTGATTTTAATGTATTTTTTCAAAATCTCAACTTTCTATATTTTACAAATTCGATCATTTGAGATATCAAATGTCAAACTTATGCATTAACAAACATCAATTAGTTGTGAACGTCAATAACCTAGTTGGTTATAGTTTTGGGAGGTGGTGCTCAAAACTTGAGATCAAATCCCGTCTACGTCAATTGCATAATGGCTTCTTTTTATATAAAAAAAACATCGGTTAGTCTTTGTAAGAGGCTGCTTACTTTTTTAATTTAAAATTAGGCAGTAATGTCGGAATCTAATATTAAGAAGACAACAAATCACCTTTCTTAATATAGTAGCTAGATTAATCTATTTAATGATCGAGTTTAATCTATTTATTGACCAATTTAATCCATTCGGTAATCACATTCTTTAATCCATTTAGTGATTGGTTTAATCCATTTACTAATTAGTTAATCCATCCGGTATGGTTGTCGGGTTATGTTTAAAATTTGTTTGTTGTAATTGGCGATTCAAGGGAAACAAAGGAAGGAGAAAAGAAGGAATGGTCTAGATTGGCATGAGATGTCTCTAAGTTAAAGTGAGATGTAATGGCCTTGTTAGGAGAATGTATGCTTGAGGTTGTTAGATTGGTATGACTACATATTCTAATAATTTGTAAACAAACATAAAGGTTAAGAGTCGTTCGATATCGCATTCAAACTTCAAATTTGGTTTTGAGAATTTATAACCCGAGAATATATGTTGTATGACGAACTAAAACTAAAGGCGACAAAATTCAACCCAACTTCCTATGTTATAGATTTCTTTTGTTTAATTGGAAGATCTCCAAATAAAGTAATTTAGCACATATAAAGGGATCCTCTAACCTAATCCGATTTTTGTTTGTGAAATTAGGATACATGGCCCCAGATTTAAGTAATTCTTGTATATGCAATTACGAAATCAATGAACAATCTTGTGAAAAAGGGGAAAAATATATGTAACTCGTCAATGGTCGCAATTGGATGGAAAATTAGACGGAGTCCGCCATTTGATAGTAACCTTGACACATTCGGAAAGTAAAAGATGGTAAAATTCAAAAGATGATAAAATTCCAAATCAAATTCAAAAAGTGAAAAAGAAATCATATAAACATTTGATATTGTTACTTACCACTTGGAATATTTTTATTCTTGATGGTAGAATTTAAGACATGACTTTTTTTTTCTTTTCAATTTCAACCTATTACAATGATACTTACCTACTTGAACATCAAAATTCTGAACTATATAGTTATAAGTCCAAATAGATATACAAGTAGACAATACTTGATGTATTCGATAGGAGGTTAATTTCACCTTTCTTGTAACAAGTTCAATTTGTACCATTTGCTATCTTTAATGGTTGGAATTTCTCTTATCCTTCCACCTGCACCCCTCATGTTCGAGGACATAACATATAAAGATGGACCAAGACATTTGAGAGGTTTTTTACGCATAGTATACCCGGTACATCGAGCTTAGCTCAGGCTACATTCGGATCAACATGTGTCGCAAACCTGCTTTGGGTGGGTGAGGCCTGTTGTTTTGAGCTTATTTTAGGTGGCTGAACTTATTTTATTTTTCTTTGGATGACTTATTTTTTGCTAAGCGGACATATTTTTACTTATTTTTCTTTGAACTAAAATTATTTTTACTTATTTTTTTTGAACCGAACTTATTTTTACTTATTTTTCTTTGACCCGAACTTATTTTTGCTAAATAATAATAATAAATAATAAATAACAAATAATAAATAATAATAATAGTAATAATAATAATAAATAATAAATAATAAATAATAAATAATAAATAATAAATAATAAATAATAAATAATAAACAATAAATAATAAATAATAAATAATAATAATAATAATAATAATAATAATAATAAACAATAATAATAATAAAAAATTAAATAATGATAATAAATAATAATAATAATAAATAATAATAACAAATAATAAATAATAATAACAAATAATAATAAATAATAATAACAATAATAAATAATAATAATAAATAATATAATAATAAATAAAAATAATAATAATAAATAATAAATAATAAATAATAAATAATAAATAATAAATAATAAATAATAAATAATAATAAATAATACGGTTTTTCACCATATACCCAGACAAATCCACGAAATTCACCATATACCCTTAATATTTCAAATATTCACAGTATACCCACGAGTTTTCAAGCGTGCACCATATACCCTTTTTTCTAACGAAGTTAAGTCATAGTTAGTTTTATTTACAATTTTGTAGGTTAACCCTAACCCTAAAATCTAAACCCGTTCAAACCCTAATCCCCAACCTAATCTAAACCCTAACCCTAAACCCACCCCTTTCCCCCCACCCTCCCTAACCAACTTGACCCCTCACCTCCTCCCCTCTAACCCAGCCCAGCCACCCGTGACCCTCACCCCTTCCCCCGCCCTACGGCCCCCACCCGTCCCTCCCCTCCAACCCAGGCCCAGCCCCCCCCCCCCCCGCTGCGGCCCCGCCCGTCCTCCTCCCTCTAACCCATTGACCCCCCCCCCTCCCCGCCCTCTGACCCCCGCCCGTCCCTCCCCTCCCCCTCGATTCCCCACTGTCATTGCGGCCCCCACCGCCGCGACACCAACCTCACGAGTTCCCCCTTCGGGTCGAGTGCGGGCTATATTCGACGGGAGGCGGGTCGCCGGGGAAGGGGGAGGGGAGGGAAGGAGGGAAATCGATGGGGAAGGGGGAGGGAGGAAGGGTGCGGGGAAGGAAGGGGGTGTAGAGGAATGCAGGCTAAGGTTAACTGCTGCGAGGGGAGGGCGAGGAAGGGCGAGGATCTTATTGTGGGGAGGGCGAGGGGAAAGGGGCTGCGAGGGATTCTTTGCGACGAGGGGAGGGAAGTGAGGAAGGGGTTCTTCTTGCGAGGGAGGGCGAGGGAAGGAAGGGGTTGCGGGTGTTTTAGCTGCGGGGACGGTGGCGAGGGAAGGAAGGAGGTGGGGTGAGGGCTGCGGGGGGATGGCGGGGAGGAGAGGGGGTGGGGCACAGCGGGGGTGGTGGTGGGGGTGGAGGTGGGGGATGGCGGGGGGCCGGAGAGGGTAACTTGTTAGGGTTAGGTTAATTAGGATTAGTGTTTGGGGGTTAGGTTAATTAGGCATTAGGGTTAGAGGGTAGAGTTAGGGTTAGGGGATAATCGTGACAAAATCGTTAATAAAGCTAACGTTGAGTTAACATCAGATTAGCAAAAGAGTACAGTGCGCGATTTTGAAAATTCGGGGTATATGATGAATTTTCCGATTTGTCGAGGTATATGGTGAAAAAAAATCGTAAATAATAATAATAATAAATAATAATAATATTAAAAAATAAAAAATAATAATAATAATAAATAATAAATAATAAATAATAATAATAAATAATAAATAGTAATAATAATAATAATAATAATAATAATAATAAATAATAATAATAAATAATAAATAATAAATAATAAATAATAAATAGTAAATAATAATAAATAATAATAATAAATAATAATAATAATAAATAATAATAATAATAATAAATAATAGTTTACGTACGGTGAGGGCAGGCATCGCCATGAACGTCAGCTTATTATCGTTTGGTAATCTCTTGTTGATGACATTTGAGAGGTTTTGATCTTATAAAATCTTTTCTTACCATATTTTATAATTAAAAGGTCCAAATACACCCAATAGCCAACTATACATCCTCCTACGGCCTACACCAACGTTCCAATTTCACACCCAAAGGGTTCTGCTGAAGGAAAATTGCATGCAAATTGCGCAAAACCTGCGAAATTCCCAGTCAACGCTTCTCTCATTAATCTTATCCTAAATATATAATTACTCTTATGGACCAGAAAAATAGAAATAAAAGTAAGTAATTATCCTTGACAGCTAGCTTTTTCCCATATTCTACAACTAAAGATACGAAGACTATTATGGGAAGATATCTTTCTATATAAACTCTCCCTTCATACATACTACCTATATATTTATCTACTCTACACCCCCCCTCTTTCATAATAGCAATATTTTCTCTTCTTCCTCTGTTTTTCCCTTCTTTTTTCCACTTTCTCTAATCCAAGAACAACAAAATGCCCGCAGGAGGATTTGTAACGCAAGGGGGAAAGAATACCCCGGAAAACTCACCCCTTATGTTCTTGCAACATGCATTGTTGCTGCCATGGGTGGTCTCATCTTTGGTTATGATATCGGAATTTCAGGTATCGTAACAAACCTTCTATTTTTATCTATATAGCACGAAACGGCTAGAGTTTAGGTCCCAGAGGTTTCCGTGCTTCATAGTTTTTCATCACTATATATGTGTATGATTAGTTTTAAATCTATTTAGTTGACTTATAATTTTTTTTTTTGTACAATTTTGATTAGGTGGAGTGACATCTATGCCTGATTTCTTGAAGAAGTTTTCCCATCAGTATACAGAAAAGAAGCACTAGATAAATCAGTAAATCAGTATTGCAAATTTGATAGTGTGACATTAACATTGTTCACATCATCTTTGTATGTTGCTGCTTTAGTGGCTTCACTTGTGGCTTCAGTTGTTACAAGAAAATTGGGTAGAAAATTATCCATGTTATTTGGAGGTCTGCTTTTTTGCGTTGGTGCCATCATTAATGCTGCAGCTAAAGATGTTGCCATGCTTATTGTTGGTCGTATTTTGCTTGGTTTTGGCGTTGGATTTGCCAATCAGGTATTTTTCTTTTTTTGTTTTGTTTTTATTTACTTGGCCTATGTTCTTTGTCTCAATAATTATCAATATGTTGAATATTATTTCCACAGAAAATTCCAAATTTCAGCCTTTTTCCTTGATTTATGATACTTTCACATGGTTTAACTTTGTCTTCTTGCTTCAAAGATTCTTCTTGTTTGTGTTCCTGTTCACTTATCAAAAATTATGTTTGTACTCCTACCTTTTTGTTCATTTACCCATTATAAATTTTGGATGTTTTTTGAGTTCCAATGGCAAAATGTTGCTCCGTACCTTTTTTCCTAAATAAAATTGATAGCATGATATTTTGGAGTACCATAGAAGTATATGATTTTATCTCCAAATATTTATATATTTTTTGAAATTTCGTTATTATCCATTACGACTTAAATGTGTAATTTAGCGGTAATAAATACTTACGAAGAAACTCATGTTTAGGTGAAATTTCATTATCATTACGACATTAATACCACATATTAGCATTGAACTTTTCCTTCAAATTTACATAAATTTATTGTTATGATTTCTTTCTTTTATCTGTTAAATGGGCCGTGAGCGGGGTTGGAAAATAGGATATATATCAAATACTTTTAGAATTATATCATATTGCAAATTTATTTCCAAATTATGGGTCATTAAATGCCTATTTCCCTGTTCATCGAGTTATGGAGCTATCGTTATTATTTCCACCTACAGAAACTATGGTTTGCATTAAGGTTGTAGGTCATATACTATACATGAGATCCATTGATAATGACTTCTTAGAAAATAAAAATTGTAGACATCATTGTGAGATTTTCAGTTGATTCCCATCTGTTGCTTAAAAATATTAATTGCCATAAAAGTATATTATATACAGTTTCCATACCATCATGTAGTGGACATGTGAACAACTAAAAATTAATGGTGGTTTCAGTTTTCTAATGATATATAACATCAGCTGCTTAGTTGTTCATACAGATTCACTGTTTCATACTATTATTTTGGACCCCTTTTTTCTTCATAATAATTCAACAATTATAACCGTTCATGCACCGTTGTTGAATTCAAAGAGTCGTTGGCCAATTTGCAAATATTTATTTACACAAAATTTTACTTTACTTTGAAAAATCCTACTCTTTTGTTTACTCTTTTTCTTTGAGGATGACATAATTATGATTTATTTAACTTATATTAAGGTAGGGACAAAAGTTATTTTGTTCTTTTCCCATCTACTTGATATACTTTTCTCAACAACTTGTTGCTTTTTCATTTTAAAGCTTATATTTAAATGTTTAGAGAGTAAATAATTATACTTATCCTATAAGTTCAAACTTGCTTAGTTATGTACATTTACTGAGTATTGACTACACTGACTAGTCAAAACCACTGTTTCTACTCCCTAACTTGTGGCCCTAGCCAGCTCCTTTGGTGGTCCATCCAGTTGATACGATACCTTTTACTTTTCCCCAAAGCTTTCAATTTTATTAATTAACTCAAGATAATTACTCCATTTATTTCTAAATATTTCCTCCTTTGAAATAGAAACATTTTTAAAAACTATCACATAAAATAGAGAAGTGTTTGACTTATTTTAGAACGGAGGAAGTAATAAATATATGTAGTATTTCTATTTTCCTAAGTTAGTTCCTATATAGAAGTCCTTGTAGTCTAGAATAATTATTATATTTATAACTTCAACCTTTTCAGCCTCCAATGCACTAATTTCACCATGAACACCTTTATTTTCATACATCTGTAGTTAACTTTAACCTTTTCAGCCTCCAATGCTCTAATTTCACCATGAACACCTTTATTTTCGTACTTCTGTAGTTAACTTATCAAACTTTGATATATTTTGATTACACATTAATACATTATGATGAATCTATTAAGATCAAATAAGTCACAATATGTTAATTATTTCGTTGTTATTGTTCATCAAATGAAAATTAGTGTCCCTTGAGACTTTTTTAAAAAAAAACATAAATTGATATTTAATTATATTAGTGAAAATTTAAAGTTTATACCAAAAAGTTGATCATGACAATTATATGAAAATTAAGAGAGTAATTTTAGTTTAACTCAATATGTAACCTTCACTAGTTAAAATTTGCCATTTTCACAATATAATGTTATTCTTAGTTTGATGATTTCTGCACTCAACTAGCTAGGAAAAATGAAGCCATGTATATTTATTTATTTATGAAATAAAGAACTGATAATCACTTAATTAAATTATTTTCCTTACACTAACCTATGTTTAACTACGTGTAATTACAGTCTGTACCACTATACTTATCAGAAATGGCACCATACAAGTACAGAGGATCACTCAACATTGGCTTTCAACTCTCCATTACAATAGGCATCTTAATAGCCAACGTTCTCAATTATTTCTTCGCCAAAATCCACGATTGGGGTTGGAGATTGAGTTTAGGAGGTGCAATGGTTCCTGCTATAATCATCAGTATTGGTTCCTTACTTCTCCCTGACACCCCTAACTCTATGATCGAGCGTGGTAAACGTGACGAAGCCTTGCTTAAACTTAAAAGAGTTCGCGGAGTCGATGATGTTGAAGACGAGTTTAATGACTTAGTAGTCGCGAGTGAAAACTCGAAGAAGGTCGAACACCCTTGGAGAAATCTATTGCAGAGGAAGTATAGGCCTCATCTTACTATGGCTATCGCGATACCGTTCTTTCAACAACTTACTGGGATTAATGTGATCATGTTTTATGCTCCTGTGTTGTTTAAGACTATTGGGTTTGGAGATAATGCTTCACTTATGTCTGCTGTTATTACTGGTGGTGTTAATGTTTTGGCTACTATGGTTTCTATTTATGGTGTTGATAAATGGGGTCGTAGGTTCCTTTTCCTTGAAGGTGGTGTTCAAATGTTCATTTGTCAGGTATGAATTCATGTTTTTTGCTCTTTGATCTTTAGTTTGCCAATCTTCTTTTTTTATTTAGTTTCATGCTAATTCTACAAAGTATTGCTAAATTGCTACACGTACATAATGATTGAAGTATAATCCGAATTGGAACATAGAAATTGTCTAACATGTTTTGAAAATGTTGATATAAATGTTAAGTAACACAACATGGCTATGTTTCTGTCTCACATCTGTCTTAAAATTTTAGGAAGTTTTGTGAAAAGTTATTGTAAATATGGGGAACTTTGGGATATGGTTTAAGCCTTAAAGCTTGTGTATTGACTGTTATGTGTAGAAATTATTAGTGTTTGAGTAACATTTTGAACATTGGAAATTTACAACTCGTCTTTTTGTTAGAGTGTTTGCCCCAACTAGACTACTAACTTTTTTGGTACACTTAGCTTAAACAAGTGTTTTTTTTGTTTAACTAATAGTGATTTGACTAGGTCAGACTGTCTGATACACGATATTTTGTGACAATTTTTTTTGTTGCATGTTTACAGGTAGTTGTAGCCATCTTCATTGGAGTGAAATTTGGAGTAAGCGGAACAGCAGAAAACCTCCCAGAATGGTATGCCATAGTGGTGGTGCTTTTCATATGCATCTACGTCTCGGCCTTTGCTTGGTCATGGGGTCCATTGGGGTGGCTAGTACCCTCTGAAATCTTCCCATTAGAGATCAGGTCTGCAGCTCAAAGTATTAATGTGTCTGTCAACATGTTCTTCACCTTTGTAATAGCCCAAATTTTCCTCACTATGCTCTGCCATCTCAAATTCGGGCTCTTCCTCTTCTTCGCCTTCTTCGTCGTGGTTATGTCTATCTTCGTCTACCTCTTTCTGCCGGAGACTAAAGGCATCCCCATTGAAGAAATGAGCATTGTGTGGAAGAACCATTGGTTCTGGGGTAAGTACATTCCTGATGAAGATTTACCACATGCTGCTTCTACTCTTGAAATGGGAAAGAGTAAGAACAATGGGCTGCCTTCTAATAAGAGTGTTTATTGAAGATTTTCACTAAGATGACAGGATTATAATTGGTTTTAGCTGAAAATTGGTAGAAAAGATACACAGAATTGTATTTATTTCATTAGATTAGCTCTTGTTATTACTTGTTTATGGAATTAATTGGTTATGTTATTTCATTAGCTTTGCCAGTTTTTATGGGAACGTTTAGTGGTTATACTGTCGGAAATTTATGATTTGATATGGACTACTGGCTGTAAGGATGGTATCCAAATATATATACTTAATTGTTTAAACATGAGACTATAGTTTCTAAATTTTTTCACATACTTTATGGATTTTGGTTGCTAGATAGAAGTATATAATAAATCATATGAACTCTATTATTTAAATTAATCTTTGATGGTTTCAAGTAAATCATCTGGCATCATACAAGTTTATGCTAAAATGAAGTCATTATGAAACTGCATATAGAATGACTACCTCATGTGGATATCAAAAGGCAAAAACCAATTAGAATAGTTGGTAAAGTTTGACGTAGTTTAGTTAATTGAAAACTTGAGATCAATTTTGACTATATGTCCTTTGTCACTATTCCTTATACATTAAGAGCACATTTGGTTCGTGATTTTGAGCGAAACGGAATCGGTCTTGATTAAGCTTTCTTTTTGTTTAGTTGAACCCTCATCAATTCATTACCAATTCTTGGTGGTAATGGACTCCCTAATTTGTTACCCTTCCCTCCCCTCAATTAACAAAATACATTATTTGGTGGTAATGGTTAGCATTCCATTTCCATTCCATGGCTTGAACCAAACACCTAATAAAACTAACTATTTTTGTTACCATTCATCTCCTCTATTTATTTTCATTCCATAACTTGAACCAAACGACCCATAAAACTTAACTATCCAATTAATATTATGGAAGTTTATGAATTATGTATGTACAAAAAGTAAACAACTACCAATATTGCAATAGCCATAGTAAGATGAAGCCTATATTTTTAACGTTTCTAAACGTATTCAAGATTTCACGGTTCTAAGCATACAGTAAGTGGTTGTTTGGTATATACAAGAATTTAATTCCTGTGGGAAGTTACAATACGTGGGAAGTTAAATCCCTCATGTAATTCCTAGGAATTTGCTAAAATTGTTTGGTTGACATCAAGGAATTTTGACCAAGGGGGTAGTGGGTCAATAAATTCCCACGTTTTGTGGGTATTACAAATTGCCATGAATTTTGAATTCCCCCATTTTTCTTACTTCTTGCTAACCAAACAACTGACCAGTTTAGAAATTCATGGGAATTTCCATTGCCTGTGTTTTTTCCCGCATACCAAACCAGCACTAAGTTTTTTTGGTTAACAGGGAAATTTATAGCTTAAACGTTGAAAATATTAGCATACAAAGTTACAGACTACAGTAGGTAATATTCAAACATAACAGAACTTTTTTGAAAATAGAAAATAAATCTTCAAAGTGATTGGTGGCACAGCCTCCACTTAACCGACAACATTTGATCACCAGACACCATATTAGACCATGTACAATGTATCCATGATCTCCGAAGCTAAAATTATAACTAACATGCAAACTGCAGTGGCAAATTAGAATTTCAACGTACATCCACTATAAATAACTCTTTGCATCCACTATAAATAACTCTTTGCATCCAATAAAAGTATTTTATTAGTCAAAGTTGTTTGTGTATTTAGCAAGACCTCATGCTTGAACACGTTAATTACTTCTATTATAGTTCTATATTAGAAAAGAGAGAACTTATTTTTTGTTGACTTAGTAAGAGAAAATTGATGATGTATCTTGAACAGAGGTTATGAGTACATAATTTTCATTTTATTATGAAATGTCATATATTCCTGTCTACGTAAATTTTTTTTACAGTTATTTACAATTATTTTTCTTATAAGCACTGAAAAGGAAAAATGCTATCACTGTTATGGATTGAAGTGTCATACAGGAGCTAGGTCAAATTTCATTATCAATATAATAATTAAATTTCAACAATAATAATACTTAATTCTTTCAGTTTAAGACATGTCTTGCTATAATAAATTATGATGTAATTGTCAACTAGCTTAGCTTAGTTGGTAAAGTTGGTAAATTCTTATGGACGTTATTGTTTGGTACCCCAAATCGTTATGTAAGCTTAGTAGAAGAGTTTCACTACAGTTATCCAACAACACAGACTTCCAGATCGAGTAGTTTTATCCAAGTTTAAGTTTTTTATGTTATTGTAATTGTTATGTAAGAGCGAGTAAAGTTAAGTTTAATTTCTTTATTTTTGTTTGGTTGTATTAGCGTTATGCTGTATTTTCGTTTTTACTCAATGCAAATTTTTCCCGTTGTAAAAAAAAAAAATTCTTATGGACGTGTGGTACCCCAAAACGTAAAATTGAATCCTGTCTATCTTACTAATTACTATGTTTTATGACTTTCTTCCCAACAATAAATGCTATATTCGGGGCTTGACAAATCATGAAATCGTAAGATTTTAATATATATCTATGACACAAGATTAGATATAAAATGTTTATGAGGTGAGAGGCCACGACATCTAACAAAAAGGAAGAAAAATTTGTCGAGCAAACAACTGGTTTTAACAAAAAGCAGAACAAAAATTTGTTATTAGACACTAGGCTTTGCAGGTAAATTATTGCTATACAAAATCACTTGCTATATTTAGCTAATTGTATAGAATTTGATATAAGACAGCGTACATCTACTTATATTACTGCAACCAATCACAAACAAAATCTTGATCATATTGAACCGCTAAATTATCACCTCTTGGTTGTTGATGAAAGAAGCTAATTTTGACATCAACGCCTTAGCCTTTTCAGAGTGAGGATTGAAGATGTGAAACACATGATCTTCTCCTAGAGACTCAAAATACTCCACCTTTCTATGCTTCAACATTGCATCATAGTAAAGTCTCCCTCTTTCTCTCAATATATCCTTCTCCGCAACTAACACAAGCATCCTCTCACACACAACTTGATCCAAACTCGGAGCTTCATCAACAAAGGGGTTGATTATTGGATCATCACATCCTTTATCTGACGGGCACACGTATAACCACCATTTATCTACCAACTCTTTCCTTACTGGGTCAACCCGCTCTAATCCAATGGGGTTAGAGCCCCAAAAATATGGGTGAATAAGGCCAATTCCATGAATTTTGATTTGACTTGAAAATTGGGACACCCGAGATGCTAAATGATGGGCCATAGTGGCCCCCGCACTATCCCCCAATAAGAATACCTTATTATAATCTACCCTTTGATTAAGCCAATCTTCGGGCCCATCTTCTTTAGCATGTGAAGCCATCCACTGGATGGCTTCCCATGCATCATTAAACGCGATGGGGAGAGGGTGTTCGGGTGCTAACCTGTAGTCTAGTGAAATTACCAAGGCCTTGGCAGACCTTGCTAGGTTGTTGCAAAAATTGTGGTAAAATGGCTCCGCGGGGAGGCTATAACGAAGGCTCCCCGTGGAAATATAAGACAATTGGTAACTTCTGATCGTTGGTGGTCGTAGTAGTCGTCATAGGGTGGGAGAGCCTAGCAGAAAGACGTGTGTCGGATACGAGTATGACATCCTTGGAGGTGACCTTAGTCGTAGGATCAAACCCTGGAGGTGCTTGGTTGGTTCCGGCTAATCTTTCTATAGTTCCATCTTTGTATTCAATAAGGTAAGGGAAAACGTCATGAGCTACGTTTGATTTGGTGGTGATGTTAGATGGATCCATTAATAGGGATTGAGATTAATATTTGAGTGTTTTGGTATGTTTTTAAGAAAATGAAGTTAAGCGAAATACTTGAAAATAGAAATGGTTTGAATTTGAAGGATCGTCTAAAATGCAATGAGGCATACGCCCAACTTTATTTAGGGGAACAAGGAAACTTCGTCAGATGCCGCAAGATTTGGCTCCCCAGCTGACCACGCGGAGTATTTTTTTTGTTTGTATGTTTGAGTGGACGGAGTATTGTTTGTTAATCTATACAAATGTGTTCAATGGTCAATGGAGTATAGGCTATGAAAACATTAAATAGTTCATTCACTAAATTTGTTTTAATGAACGTATGAACATCTTTATTTTAAATATTTTCTTTTTATGTGCATATGTGTAATATATTTGAAGAGTTTATTGTTACCTGATATTTATAGTACAAGTCTTTGTATGCGACGCATCATATCGTAAACTAATAAAGTAATATGGGTTACGGATAATGCATACATATATAAAGTTGTTGATAAAAACTACATATAACGTCTTAATGGGGTTCTCCTAAAAAAAGTTGTAACGGGGTTGATGTTATGCATAGATGAAGATGCTGACAAGCTTAAACCGGGATATTGATAATTTATATACGAGGTTACTTATGATGCTCCATGCACCATTGTTTAAGTGTTCAACGAATCACATGAAAGACAATTGTTGCTCAAATAAAATTTAGAACGGAAACTTTTGTCCCCAAATTTTTATACCACTTTCTCTTATTTATTAGTTGATCTATGAATTTTCAAATATGAACTATAATAGTAGTGGCCTGGTGGGTTATAGTTGCAATATCAACCTATCAATAAAATGGTATCAAAGTGTTGCAAATTTTTGGACAAAGAATTTAAACTTTATAGGCTTAAAATGGTATTACTCACATAGGCTTAAATTCCATAAAGATCCACTAAATCACATAAAAAAGTACCCTAATATAAATCACATAAAAAAGTACCCTAATATAAATCACATAAAAAAGCACCTCAAATTATATACACGTCCTCAAATTAAAACTTTGGGTAACATTTATGAACTTCGGGATCCGAGGCTCTAAGTTTAGTTTTAACGAACACAATGAACAACAAAGATTAAAGGAGGATGAACAAGTAGATTAAATGTGGTTAACTAACAATGAGTTATCTAAGTCCACAAACGGAGGGGGAAACGATTTTATTATCTTTGAGGAGAGAATACTGATTGAAGAAAAAATGGAGGCGAAGTTAGTTAAAAGGTGTATATATATTGTGAATTGATAGAGAAAATAAAACTTGTATATGAAGCGAAGAAGTAGAAATGGAGGCAAACTTCACAAGATGTGAAGATATTTTCATTAGAGAGAGAAAGAAAGAGCAGGGAGCTATTTATAATAATAGCTCTTAACGAAGTTTGTTACGGGTGTAACAACAAACTTATTACAACGTACAACAACGATGAATTACGAGGAAAGTAAAAGCTAGCTTATTAGTCTTCATATCCCCCCTTCAAGTTGGACGTAGGAAGAATTAACAAGTCCAAGCTTGGATGAAAGGAATTGATCTTGAGGACCGGGGAAGAGCCTTGGTGAGGAGGTCTTCTAGTTGTTGATGACTAGAAACATGAGAGGTTTGCAAGAAACCGGCTTAATCTGCTCTCTAACATAGTGACAGTCTCTCTTCAAGTGTTTAGTTCTTTCGTGGAAAACCGGGTTCTGTGCAATATGTTGAGCATTTGTATTATCACAATGTATATAAATAGGAAGAGGAACATGTATTTGCAAATATTGAAGCAACCCTTCAATCCAAACAATTTCGGGAATTTGTACTAGACATACTTACGTACTCGCTTCAATGAAGATTTGCTAACTGTTTTTTGCTTTTTAGTCTTCCAAGACACGAGATGTGATCCAAAAAAACACAATAAGCACTTAATGATCTGCTGCTAAAAGTGCAAGTGCTCCAGTCAGCATCACTAAAGGCACTAAGCACCAAATCAATGTTGGCTGAATAAAATAAACCAAGGTTTAATGTACTCTTTAAGTACCTAACCACATAAAGAGTCGCTTGTAAGTGTGGTTTTCTTGGACAAGCGAGAACCGAATCAAATCTTTGTGTGGCATAAGAAAGATACGGTCGAGTAATATTAAGGTACAAGAGTCTCCCCAACAAGTTTCTGTCTTTGCTCAAGTTTTTCTAAAACATCACCAACTTCGGTAGAAAGACCTAAACCTTTTGGAAGAGGAGAGGCAACAGGTCTTGAATTATCAAGATGTAAATCTTTGGTAATGTCTAAAATGTACTTCCTTTGGCTGAGCAAAGTACCTGACTTATTTCTGATAACTTATATCCCCAGAAAATACTTTAGATCTCCTAGATCCTTAATTGTAAAAGCCTGATGTAATTCTTTTTTAATGACATCTATTTGAGATTGTGATGTCCCAGTCAAAACCATATCATCAACATATACAAAAATTGCAACAAATTCTCCAAGTAATTCCCTAGTAAACAAAGAGTAATCTTGCTTTGACTGAATGAAACCAAGACTGAACAGAAACTTGCTAAGTTCTTTGTTCCACTGCCTAGAAGCCTGCTTCAAACCATAGAGAGATCTTTTAAGAAGACACACTTGATGTGAGTGTGCTTTATCATACCCAATGGGTGGTTTCATGTACACTTCTTCTTCTAAATAGCCATGAAGAAAGGCATTATATATGTCTAATTGACATAATGGCCAATTCTTAGCAGTAGCAAGGGAAATCACCACTCTAACTGTGGCCAACTTAGCAATAGGTGAAAAAGTGTGAGTAAAGTCTTCACCATCCATTTGTTGATAACCAGTGGCAACAAGTCTTGCTTTATATCTTTCCACAGTACCATCAGCCTTGTGTCTAATCTTAAATACCCACTTTGAACCAATGGCTTTCTTTCCCTCAGGTAAGACAGTAAGATCCCAAGTATCATTAGTCTCTAGTGCTAAAAGTTCTTGTTGCATAGCTTGTCTCCACTCAGGATATTGACTAGCTTGCTTATATGAAGTAGGTTCAAGAACTTGAATGTAATTAGAATGAGCTAAAAAAGAATGAGAACCAGATGACACTGGTAGAGTCGGACAAATAAAATCCTGACCTAGTAGAATGCCTAGGAGGATGATGATCAATGTGATTAGGAGTAGCAGTTGAAGAATGTGTATCATTAGCTAATGGTGAAGAATGGGTAGAATTATAGTCTGAATTGTTAAGATTTGGAATATATGTAGGGTGCACAAAATTATGAGAAGAAGATTCGGTAGATGAAGGAGTATGAGAGGAATGATTAGGGAATTGATTGTGATGTAAATGAGAATCAGATGTGAAAAAGAAGTAGCAGCATTATTAAGATTTGGAATATATGTAGGGTGCACAAAATTATGAGAAGAAGATTCGGTAGATGAAGGAGTATGATAGGAATGATTAGGGAATTGATTGTGATGTAAATGAGAATCAGATGTGAAAAAGAAGTAGCAGCATTATTATGGAAAGTAACAGGTGAATTAACCAAAGGATCATCAGTAAGACTGATAAGAGGTATTTTATATGAAGAGGGAGAAGGTAGAGAAGCTTTATTTTTATGAAAAGGGAATGTGTACTCTTGGAAAGTTACATCTCTTGTGACAAAACACTTATGAGAGTCTAAATCATAAACTTTGAAGCCTTTTTTACCAAAGAGACAGCCTAGAAAAATATATTTTTTAGCTCTTGGACTAAACTTGTCTTTAGATCTGTCCATATTGTAAGCATAACATAGACATCCAAAGACCTTAAGCATGGTGTGATCAGGAGGTTTACCAAATAATATTTCAGATGGTGTTTTCCAATTTAGAACAATATAGGGAATAAGATTGATCAAATATGTGGCTGTTAATAGACAATCACCCCAAAATTTAGAAGGAAGGTTGGCATGAAATTTAAGGGCTCTAGCAACTTCAAGTAAATGCCTATGCTTTCGTTCCACATGTCCATTTTGTTGTGATCTACCAACAATACTATTCTGATTAAGAATGCCTTTATTTATGAAAAATGATAAACATTGATCTTGAATAATTTATGTTCCATTGTCATACCGTACAACTTTAATGGTAGTTTGCAATTGAAGTTCTATTTGAAGGAAGAAGTTAGCAATTGTTCTATAAACTTGCATCTTGTTGTGAAGAAGGTAGGTCCAAGTACACCTACTATGATCATCTAAAATGGTAAGGAAATATGATGCTCGAGTAAAGAGTTTTGTGTTTGTAAGGACCCCATAGGTCTATGTGTATAAGGTCAAAATATTTGAGTGCTCTATTGACACTTCTAGGAAATGGTGACTTGTGGTGTTTAGCAAAAACACACACTTCACAAAAATAATCTGTAAGATGATTATAATCACAGATAGCTAGGTGCTTCATTTTTGATAGAGAGATATGGCCAAGTCTGGCATGAAGAAGATCAAAAGAGGTGTCTGTGTGTTTAGAGGAATCAGATGAAGACTTAGAAGATGTAGGTGAAGGCTTATGAGCATTAGAATTCACACTAGATACAACTACATTTGTAACTACAGGAAAATTGCATTGAGAAAACTTAGAAGATAGTTGAGGAAAGGAACGTAACAAATATAAACCACCTATTTTAGGTGCTTTAAGGAGAATATGAGATGAGTTTTGTGGAGAATATGAGATGAGTTTTGTGAAGAAAAGATACATTCATGTGTCCTGAATACTACATCAATATTAGCATTAGCTATCAATTTCCCAGCTGAAATCAAATTATGCTTAAAACAAGGCATAAATAGCACATCTGTAAGCACAAGATTAGGAGATATAACAATATTTCCTATTTTAGTCACATAAGAACAACTTCCATCAGGCAACCCAATTTCTACTTGTTTATGTAAAGTTTTTTTAGTAACAAATAACTTGTCATTAAAAGTCATATGATCTGTTGCCCCTAAGTTTATAATCCACACATCATGAACTTGAGTATGTTTAGAAATTGTACCTGAAGATGTTGCACAATTAGCAAATGAGACAGAATAAGTGGAAGATTCTCCACCAATCTGTTTACCCTTCATAGCTCTCATAACCTCATGCATAATAGACTGCATCATAGCATAATCAACAGCCTCAGTAGCATTGTATGAAGGACCAGCAACATCAAGAGGATGATCATCTGCTTCATAAACAACATGATCTGAAGCAGATACATGAGCAACAATCTTTGGTGAATTACCATACTTCTTAGAAAACCATTCTGGAAACCCCTTGATCTTGAAACAAACATCTGTAGTATGTCCTTGTTTCTTGCAAAAATCACAGAACCTATCCATCTTATCTTTCTTCAATTCCTTCTTGTAAGAAGTTTTATGTAAGACTGATGTTTTTGCTGAACAGCAAATGCACTTACTTAATGGTTTCCTGGCACAACATTCATACTACTAACTTCCTAATGTTTCTTAGTTTGTTGAGCAAGATAAAATGCTCTGCTAATAGACGGAAGAGGATCCATGGCAAGAATACTACTTATAGCATTATCAAATCCCATGTTAAGACCTAAAAGAAACTGCATCAATTTTTCTTCAGATTCAAAATCAGATAATCTCTTCAAGAAATTGCAGCTACATTTGGATAGAATTTCACATGTGCAAGATGGCAAACTCGTCAAAATCTGTAACTCATCCCAGAAACGCTTCAGTTTACCATAATACAACATGATAGATTGATTTTCTTGTTTCAGATTATCCAACTCACGCTTCAATTGATAAATTTGTGGACCATTGATGTGTCCATAACACTCATCAATTTCTCTCCACAATTGTGCGGAACTTTCAACAAAAGTAAAGTTTTCTCCAATTTCTTCATTCATAGAATTCATCAACTTGACAAATTACAAGATAATCACATCTCATCCAACGATTAGAATCAGGTATGTGATTCATTAGGTTTAACAATTATTATTGACCCAGTACGAACTACTCACTTTTAACCTAACAAAACCTAGCTTATTTTTAGCGATTAAAGCTCTTCTAATATTTTGCTTCCAACTAATGAAATTACTTCCATTGAGATTGATAGAAACCAGCTTACTAACAGTCTAATCAGAACTAGTGATGAAATAAGGATCATTGTAAGCAATACTTACATTTCCAGCAATTGAATGATTCGTATTCAAGTTAGAATTTGAACCGCCTCCATTTTATCTTGGCATTTACCTCAATTTCAACCATTTTGCAGAAAATCTTGCAATAATCAACGAATTTGAGCAATCGATTCAAGAAATTTCAGCGGAAATAGAAAGAATCAAGAATTTCGAGGTAAAGAAACACATATTTTGACCGAAATCGCTTCCGATACCATGTGAATTGATAGAGAAAATAAAACTTGTATATGAACGAAGAAGTAGAAATGGAGGCAAACTTCACAAGATGTGAAGATATTTTCATTAGAGAGAGAAAGAAAGAGCGGGAGCTATTTATAATAATAGCTCTTAACATAAGTTTGTTACGGGTGTAACAACAAACTTATTACAACGTACAACAACAATAATTACGTAAAGTAAAAGCTAGCTTATTAGTCTTCATATATATATATATATATATATATATATATATATATATTACGCTACTAATTAACGTAAACATAATAGATACCCTGTCTTTGGGTTGTAGTACTACAAATTTAAAGCATGTCGTGAAGCTTGACCAAAACCAAAAAAAAAAAAAGAAAAAAGTCTATGAATCTAATCCTTAATGCAGATCACGTCGACATGTATTCCAACATGATTAACGCTTGCGGGTAGTGGCATGAGAGATTCCCGGAGACGTTGATTAAGCATTGCAATAGGAAGTTTAACTCTGCAGCAGATAGCCTAGCAAAATATTGTAGGGTCATGGATGTAGAATGTGTGCGACTAGGATATTTCCCCATCCCCCTAGTTGCTGTGTGGAACATTTAATTTCGGATTGTAATTTGGTGAACGCTAATCAATATATATATATAAAGGAGGAACTTTTCGGGAGCATAGGGAGCTCCTTAAGATTTCGAGGCCATAGAGTGCGCCACGTAGTATTGCCATGTCATTAATTATTATATTTATTTTTTACAAAAATAGAGTTCTATAAAAATTTAAATACGTATAAGGAGTTTTGGATAAGCGAAAATTAGAGTTTGATTTTGAATTAACAACCCAGATAATTATATTATGTAAATTGCGTATAACTTTTGCTACGTAATTCGGAATATTATAATTTTTGTACCATTGGATAGTGCTCGAAATATACTTCGAAATAAGATCCATTTACAATATAGTTCGACAACTTATGAAATAGAGAGCGCCACGTAGGATTGCCATGTCATTAGTTTTAAATTTAAATATTATAAAAAATAGAGTTCTACTTATACTTAAATACCTAAAAGGAGTTTTGGATAGGGAAAATTAGAGTTTCATTTTGAATAAACAACCTAAATTATTATATTATGTAAATTGTGTATAACTTTTGCTATCTAATTCAAAACATTATAATTCATCTACCATTGGAGATAGAGTGCTTGAAATATGCTTAAAAGTAAGATCCATTTACAATATAGGGTCACAAATCATGAAAATATTTAAAGAATAGAGTTTTACATAGATTTAAATGCATATAAGGAGCTTTTGATAAGCGAAAATTAGAGTTTGGTTTTGAATTAACAACCTAAATTATTATATTATCTAAATTGTGTATAATAATTTTTGTACCATTGGATAGTGCTCTAAATATGCTTTGAAATAAGATCAATTTACAATATAGTTCTACAACTTATGAAATATAATAAAATAAATAACAATGTAAAATTGATAGTCGATATTAAATAAAAAATCTAAACTATTATACAATGTAAATTGATTATAACTTTTGCTACATAATTCGCAATAGTATAGTTTTTTGGAAAATTTGCTTGAAAAAGTCCACCTTTTGGCCATCTGCCGAAAATAGTCCCAACTTTCTATTATTATATAATAAACCTAACTTTGGGTTTTTTTTTAATTTCGGACCCGTCCCATTGGAAACACCTTAACAGGTAAAAAAGCTCAAGCGCCTCCCTCTCTCTCCCACCCTTTGACCACCAACGCCTCTCAACCACCCTCCCTCTCTCTCCTCCCACCCCTGACCACCAACGCCTCTCGGCCACCCTCCCTCTCTCTCCTCCCGCTGACCACCCTTTCTCTCTCTTACCATCAAACTCGGCCCCCCTCAAATATTCGAGTCTCTCTCTCTCTCACGACTTGAATCCACCACCACACAAACCAACCTCACGCAGCCACTCACTACCCCCGAACCTACACCACTCGCCCTAGAATCCCGCACCACCACCACAATGTCCTACCCCGCCCACTCAAAACCCGCCCCCACAACCCCGATATCAACCAACCAATCAACCCAGTCACCGATCCCCAACACCACTTATAACCAAAAAACAAACAATCAACCACCACCCGTTGGTTGGGTCATCATTTATGCGCTTTTCGTTGTGGTTGTGGTGGACTGGTGTTGGTAGGGGAGTTTTGAAGTGGATGATGATTCGAACGTCGGTGATGCGCCAGGCGAATGGTGGTGGAATTTGATTGTGGATAAGTGAGAGTGGCTCGGGGCTTTGGAAGGGTGGTAGAGAGAGACATAAGATATGATTTAAGTAGGGGGCTTGTGGGTTGGGTTGAGGTAGTCTGTTTCGGTGGAAGAGGAAGGGGATGGTGTGGCGGGGGATGGGTCCCGGAAAGAGGAAGAGGAAGGGGATGGTGTGGCGGGGATGGGTTCGAAGAGGAAGAGGGAAGGGGAGGATCGCTTGTGGCGGGGGTGGCGCGGTGGTGGTTTGGAGGGCGGGGAGGCTTTCGGTGGGTGGAGGGGTGCGTGGTAGTGGAAGGGGAGTGGTCTTTGGTTGTGGAGTTAAGTGGAGGAGAGAGAAAGAGGTGGTTGTGGGGGTTGAGTATAGGGAGAAGAGAGAAGGAGCTTATTGAAAAAAAACGAAAAGAAAATAGCAAGGAAACCTGCTGTAGCAAGTTTCCATCCGGTAAAGGTCCAATAAAAGTGAAGACCCCCCAAAGTTTGGACCACTGTAAAATAAACGAAAGTTGGGACTATTTTCGGCAGATGGCCAAAAGGTGGGACTTTTTCGGGCAAATTTTCCTAGTTTTTTTTACCGTCGGAGAGTGCTCGAGATATGCTTTGAAATAAGATCTATATACAATATTGTTTTACAACTTATGAAAATGTATTTATTTAGATGAATAATACTTCCTCCGTCCCAGAAAGATCTGAACACTTGTTGGGACACGTAGTTTAAGGTGATAAGTAGTGGTGTGGTTATCAAGTGTTATTTTAATTAAAAATTAGATGTGATAGGAGTTGGTGGGGTATTTTTTATTAGAGGAGAGAGAAAGTTGGGTAACTTTTTATTGATAAAAGGTAGAGTGTGGGCCAAAGATGTGTAAAAGAAATAATATATTAATGGTGTGACCATGCCAAGAATGGAAGTGTTCAAACTAATTTGGGACAAACATAAGAGGAAAGTGTTCAGACTATTCTGGGACGAAGGTAGTAACATATTATTTATTCTTTATTTTAAATATATAAAAATAGCGTATTATACCTGACAATACTAATTATGTCTTTAAGAATCATACTTTTAAAAATTGAGTTATATAAAGATAAAAAAATTCATATCCATAGTTTTGAACCTATAGCATTCCATGATGGCATTACATGAAGAATCAAATGAAAGTTTGTCATCGAGATTGTAGAGGTATTATGCAATTAACTAATTATTTTATTCCTAGAATATTTCTTGCTTACATAATTATTTATGTTTTTTTTTCCATTTATATCTATATGTAAGATCTTATTCTTTTCTTCATGAACTTAATTCTACTAAAACTATTCGGAAATCAAGATTCGCGTTTCTAGACTGTTTAAGGTCACGGATCATAAAAAAGGGGGAAGTTTGATAAGTCTTGATATGGTCATGATTGATGAAGAGGTATTTTTTTCTCTCTTAAATAGTATTTTTAATTATTGATAGAGGTTAGTTTTACATTTAATTAATTTTATTCATGAAACTATCATTATGATCTTCTTTTTTGCTTTTTCATCTTCCATTCTATATGCGTTAGTGTTTATGTGCTATATTCAAAGTTGAAGTTGTGGCTGATACTCAGGTTTTTCTCTATTCTTTATGTTCTGCATCTATTAAATTATTACCCTCGCTCTACTTTCTTAAATTATCATTCGGGTATTATTCATGTTAAAACTGTGTTAATTATTGTTAGTCATACCTATTATTAGGATACCATTTAATAATAGAGTTAGTTACAATATTTAATTGGATATTAAAAATTATACAATTTTTATATCGTAATAACAAATCTAGAAATTATAGTATAATGACAAATACTTTCCCTGTTCTTTTTCTACTACAACAATTGGTGTGGGCATGATTTTTAAGAAAATAAAAAATGAGTGATTTATCATAGAGGTACCCCTTTAGTTAACTAGAGTAGGGTATAAATAATCCTTAATAAAGTAAACGCAACTTTATGAGTTAATTTAGATAATTAATGAGGGTTTTTTTAACATAAAATAAAGGCAATATTGTCAACAATAGTTGCTTTTGTTTTACCAAAAGTGAAATGGTTCCAAAAGATGAATTTACCCAAAGCGGTAATTGTTGTAATAGAAAAGGAATGGAGAAATTTATAAATACAATAGTGTTGAAAAATCTCATTTCACAGCAACACAAAATTGACAATAATATTAACAAAAAAATTTACAAAAAGATAAAATAAGCACCAACCCGTGCAACGCACGGGCTTCAAAACTAGTATGTAATATTTGGATGATTTGTTTACCAAAAAAAAAAAAAAAAAAAAAAGCTTGACCTACGAGAAACACATGACTCCTCATTAGACAAAAAAGAAATGATCAATTTTCAGGTCTTAAAGAAGTATGGCACCTACTAACCAAGTACCAACCACTAGACCCATGATATATATTTCACGTATAATTAAAGAGCAGTTGACACTTGACACTTGACACTGGACCTCTACAGCATGCCATAATTGAAGATATGGCCCTTAATTTCAATTTATGCGCAAATTTGTCCACAATGTTTTCATAATTTTATGCAGAAGCTCCATTCATTACAAGATTCCGCGGTCCGCCCATATACCGACCGTATAAATCGATCGGTGAAAATTATTGTTTGGCCAGTGGTTGGTAAATAATAACGGATAACCTATCGACTGTAAAATTTGCTGCTAGTTTTAGATACCGTTAGTAATTAGCGTCTACTGTGATTGCGCTAGGTGATTAGCGTCTGTTTATAAAGCAGTCAGTGTTTTGACAGATTCTAGCAATGCACTGATCCTTGTTTAACATTGACTAAGGGTGCGCTCTCTTCACCTGAATTTATTTGGCCTGAACTTATTAAACCTGATCAGCCCTGATTTTTAATTACTTTTTGGCCCTGGCTGAACCTGATTAACCCTGAAACTTATTTTTTTAAGGTGAAGAGAACACACCATAAGATACATTAACGTTGAAAATCTTCATGATATATTATTTGAGACTTTTGAGTGATTGGCCGAAAAATCATCAATTATCAAGATTGCATAATTTGCATATTAGATCTGGATTGGTCTGTCAATACAAAGTTATGCATTCCAATGAAAAAATTATTTGGTTGGTTCGGTTGAGGATGCATACTTGGTCTGTCAATACAAAGTACTCCACCAATAAACTGTGTAAAGAAGATGCCAGTAGGGGGGGAACCATGGCGAACTGGTGCAACAATTCGTGGAGCAGAATGTCTGGTCCTAAGCACAAGTTTGTGTTGTGGCTGGCGCCTGGCTTTGTTGGAGCTGCACACAAAGGCGAAGCTAATACTGCAGTATGCATGGGATTAGTCAAGAATCAAGATAGCTTTTGTTTGATCAGTGTTACTGGGTGTGAAATTCATACTAATATGTTGTTATTTGAGTCTGAATTTAGTCACAGGCTCTGAGGGCCTGTTACAGTGGCTAGGCATCAGATTTCAAAGGAGAAACTTGCCTCAAATGGTTAATTGGGTAATGGGTAAGAAGATATATCATACAAAGGGACATTGATCAAGAAGCCAATCGTGAATGCAGGCTTTGGCTGCTGCTGTGCATAGATGGCTCGAATTAATTCTTTCTGGAATGTTCATATTTGTAGTATATACACAGAACTGTACAAATAGAATACACTATATTTCCAATACTAGAGTTAGTTTGGTTCCTGATACCAAAGACGCCTCGAAAGATCTTGCAAACTTGCTTTGCACAAATGGTAGAATGGAAATTCCACATAACGCTCAGTCCTAGAACGTCCAACATTGCATATTGCGCGTGGGGCTAATGTTTCGGCCCAATAGTAACTAGGCCCTAGGATAAGGTGAAATTACTAATTTACCCAGGAGCTAGACAAGGCTCAAACATCTTCGAATGTAAGGTATTGAACACATGATCTTTAAAATGAAAAATGAGAGTTTAGCCATCAATATATTATAACTTTATTATATGTTTAATATGATAAAGTCTTATAATAATTATATTTATAAAAGGACTTGAACCAATAATTTAAATGTCAAACACTTTTATTATGGTACTACCAAGAGACTACGATGACATATTCTCTTACCTCAATTCATTATAACCAATTATTTTTAAACTCAAACCTTTAAGTTTTTTTTACTTATGACGTCAATTTTTCAATTTCTTAATGGACAAAAAAGTACGAAAAGTAACCAATGAATTATGAAATTTATAAATAATAACATATTTGTTTGTTGTAATTGATCCGAGGCATTAACCGGGACAAAATACTAGTTATGTATAAGTAAAAGTTGTAAAAAAATCTATATCTAAAATCTAAGGCAAAAATATGTCATGTTGCCACATGTACTCCCCCCTCCTTTACATAATCAAATGTGTGTTTTAATACTCGAACTCCTAATCTCTCATTTCAAATACAAATACGCTAACCAACTACTCTACAATCTCACGTTGGTCTTTGTGGGGAAAAACTTATCTAAAGCCAAGATAATTTATCTATTTTAAAATAAATTAAATATAAATGTATATATTAATACTCATTATTCATTAAGCTAATGCTAATAATAGTGTGTCCTACCATTCACTATTCTTATACTTCCTCCGTTCCATTTTAAATGAAACACTTACTATTTTAGGCCTTTCAAAATAAATGAAACGTTACCTTATTTGGTATTCACTTCTCTCTATCTCTCTCCTCATCACATGGGTCCCTTCTTTTTTTTCTCTCTATCTCTCTCCTATTCTAAATCCCCGTGCCAAGGCTCTACGTTTCATTTAAAATGGAATGGAGAAAGTATTGAAAAAATATATATCTTCAAATTTTATAACCTCTGTAATTAACACTACTACACCATTGAATTGCATCGGTTATATGCTTACACATTAACCTAAATTTCAAAAAACAATATTATATATTATATTCTTTGTAAGTAATTATATATTTATATATATGTACTCTCTTGTAGCCGAGGTTATAATGATAAATCATTCATACTATGTAGAAAAACTAAAGTGAACCAGAATATCATTTCCTAAGCACAATCAATGACTACAACTCTTTTTTCCAACTTCTCTCAAGTTTTTGATTAATACTTCAAATTTACATTGGTAAATGATCCGGGGAATCACCCGAGTGAAGAACTAGTTGTTTTTATGAAAATACATTTTGAGATGACTAATCTAATAAGACTCAATATGAATATATATCTTTCCTTATTTATATATGCAATTTGCAAAAGACAACAGAGTGAAAATAGATAGATAAATAAATATAGTAGTGTCAAAAAATCAATTTAATCTGATGCAATAATAAACGGAGCAAGTCTAGCTTCAATTAAAGATAATACTAGTACTTCATGGAGGAGGGAGCTAGGGGGTGTTTGTGTTTTTTTTTTTTTTTTTTGGGGGGGGGATTGACGAGCCAAGCATATTTTTCCTTTCAAATTAAAATACCTTATATTATATGTCAATTAAAATGAAAACAACAATCCCACATTCACTCAAGTTTATGATTACAATCACTCTCGAGAGGCCACTCATAGTATCTTATTGTGACTTATTAAAAGCAGAAATAAAAGTAGACATCCCCGTTGGCTGTATACAGTAGCCTAAGACTTCAAGAACGTCATTGATTAGCGCTTGGAAATTCCTGAATTTGACATGGAGACCAATGAAAGGATTAGCTATAAGTATAAAACTAGTAAAAAATTAATGCAACTAGGAAAAAATAAGGTTGAAAAAGAAAGAAAAAACTCCTCCATCTTGTAACTGCGGGCTCCCTTTAGGCTCTAGCTCATTCATAAGAAAAACAAAAGGGATGCATGCATGGAATATGAGGAGAAATACTCCTCGTGAGAATGGTACACTCAAGATTATATTTTACTTATTTAAATTTTTTTCAGTTAGCTTATTTGTTCATTTAGACCCTTAAGATGAGCGAAAATAAAACCTTAATATACCATATACATGCAACACTCGGATGTAAAATATGAATTGTAGATACCTAAAGTAGGAAATTATATCTTACCTTCCTCAAGAAAACTCCAATAGACTCAAGATTGGCGTTGCTCCTTCCGAAAACTCCAACAACAGGACCGTCAGTCAGTGTTGGCGATGAAAAATTATTTAAATTATCAACATCCTTTCCTTGTCCAAATGGTCCATATCCTTCAGGATATAAGTTGGTGTGTATCTTCAATGTGGCGACACCAACTTGCTTCCGATCTCTATCGTATCCATATGTTCCACTTACACGGGTTAGGTATTCACCATCCTTGAGCGCAATCTATTTATAATTTATATATACATATATTGATGGAAAAGCAGAATAGGAAAAGTATACGTTAGAGATTTTAATGGATGCTAAAACAAAGAATAAAGCTACTCCCTCTGTATTCTTTTATCTTTCTCACTAAAAATCTTAACACTATGTATACTATTCACAATAGAGAGAATCTTCGGAATTTTTCACAATACATAAGGAAACATATAATCATGTGGGTCTTATCTGATTCGTCTTAATGACTACTTTATAAATATTCAATCATCATAAAGTAGGAAAGATAATAAATAGAGACGGATAACTAGTTTCCAAAGAGATGAAGATTTGGGTTTTGACCTGGTTAACAAAGTGTGTATCGGTTGGCGGGCTAGTGCCACCGATTTGCACAGTCCTGGTACTTCCATCAGGCTTAGCTATCACGAATCTGATTCCATCCACAACGAATCCACTATCCACTATTAGTTTAGTGAAACGTTCACCATCAGCAAGTTGCACTCGGTAGTTTTCTGGCAACTGAGAACCATAAGGCCCGTATTGTTCAATCACCACCCCCTGTGAAAGTAACAAGAATTTATAAAACTAAATATTTGCATGCTAACAATAGTAAATTAGAGATAATTTGAGGTGGGTAAATAGATTAATGAACGAAAAAACTTCATGAAATTTGCATAATTAAAGAGAAAGACTAGGAAAGCCAAGTATATACGCACCTTAGCGATTGCTTGAGCCATTTCTTAAGTTTGCAAATTAATACGAAGGTTTTAGTAGTAGTTTGCAACTAAGATGGTGTGTGGTTTATCAGGAGGATGTCTGTATCTATATATATACACATGAAGAGGGTACGTAGAGTTGTGATTTTTACTCTACAAAGAACATATTCTGTTGGATAGCTGGTCCAGACCATGATAAATGATCTATGCCTGCCTCTTTTTATTTTTATTCATCTATACATAATACACATCTGTAACATACACTATAAAATTAAAGAATGCATGCGATTATGCAGGTAAATTACTCCCTCCGTTATATAATATAATAATATAGTACTGCTTCTCATTTTTCTCAAGCATGGTACACCCAAGGCAATTTTGTTTTGCTCATTGCTTATTTGAAATCGTCCAAATGAGCAAAATGTACTAAAGAAGGAGAGTTCCAAATAAGCGAATGAGCAAAAATTAATTTGGGCGTACCATGGGGGTATGTGATTAATGAACTCCAACAGTTCGTCTTTTTTGCTATTTCCAATATCTTCGTTTCCTTTAATGTTATGACAACTCTTAACTGGGAATAGTTTAGGGTTTTTTGGGGTTCTTGGGGATTTTCCAGGTCTTATAAAAAGACACAAATAGGAAATAAAAAAATAAAGCCTTTAAGACTCTTTGTCCTCTTATGATACCTCCAATGAATTTTGAAGAAAACTTCTCGATCTCCCATATGTGGATTAGGTCATATTAACCTCTCGTCTCTCCTTTGCTTTATTTCTCATCTATATTTCATTATTGACTTTGTTTCGCACTAATCAAACGCAATCACCTCGTTTAGCTGATAATAAGCTAAGGTGTTGGAATATGAAGATATTTCATGATAAGCAAGTATCTCCAAGTATGTCAACAATATAAGTTTCCTAGTTAATGTGGAATAATTTTAGGAAACAAGATTTGTTTTGGCATGCATTATATTCTATCTAGGATTACTGTTTACTTGGGGAGCAACTTGTATAAATCTAGTAGGACTGTTTTTTTTTTAACAGTAGATAACATTAAATTAAATTAAGTGTCTTGGGCAAAAAGCCTATTACAATCCGAATCGAGCAAGTTGTGACACTAATTAAGGGGTAGGGAAAATGCCTAATTACATTGAGAGTATCATACCCATGTCAAACAATCCTTAGCTAATGCATCCACTACTTGATTATATTAGCTTGCGTTCTAACGAACTTGAGATCCATGTCCATGAAGTAATGTCGCAGACTCGCAGTTCCTTGCAATCATTTATAATATCACTATGTAAATCCTCATAACTATCAAGAGAGTTGACAAGATCGATAGCTTTTTCGCAATACGAGTGTAAGACAATGTGTGTAAGATTGGAGTCACTGACTAGTTGTAATCCTTGTCGAATGGCAAGGGTATTCTGCATGGAGAAAATTAGTAGCATATAACAAACAATGGAACCCCATGATCCACGTTCCATGATTACCGCAAATAATACTTGCAATACTCGAAGTGGTCTCGATATTCACAAAGGAGGCATCAACATTCACATGATTATGATCCCAAAATCCGTGCGGAGGGGGATGAAGTTCCGAGACTTGGGTTGCCTTGATGCGAGTCTCTAATGACATGTAAAGGGTTTTAAGGAGAATCAGGTACGAGGGACAATTAGGAGAGGGCACAATGTTAAGGATATATTTTAGGCATATGATTTGGAAGATTGTTTCCAAAAGATAGAGTTTCCTCAAAGATATAATTTGCCTTATTTTCCTATGCTTGTACGTGATATATAGGCATATGCCAATACTGAATAAAAGGGACTCAAGGCTTTTTCCTCCAAATATAATCTTTTCATGGTATCAGACCGATGCTCTCCCATCTTCAGGTTCATCTCTTTTCTCAGCCGAACAATGGAAGGCACTTGCCAGTTTGTTGGGTAATGCTCAAGTTTCCGAGGATCGTTTGCAAGGTAATTTCGATTCCCATTTATGGATTGTAGATACTCGGAGCCACTCACCATGTCACAGGTGATGCGTCTTGGTTATTTAATACAATCTCAATTTCTCCATGTCTCATTGGGCTTCCTAATGGTGATAGTGTGGTTGCTACTCAAACTGGTTCTATTCGCTTATCTGATCATATAACTTTGAAACATGTTCTGTTTGTTCCGAATCTTCATTGTAATTTGCTTTCGGTTTCCCAGTTAAATGATGATTTGCAATGTATTATACAATTTAACTCTTATATGTGTGCCATACAGGACCACACGAGGGCGCTGATTGGAACGGGATTTAGGAGAGATGGACTATATTATTTTGGCACTACTGAGTCTGCACAACCTGTGCAAATCAATGTTGCATCTTCATCTTTGGATCTCTGGCACAAGAGGATGGGTCATCCCTCCGAAAAGATCGTCCGATTGCTTCCTCATGTTAGTAGTGATAAAGGTAGTTTAAATAAAGCTTGTGAATTTTGTTTTCGTGCCAAGCATTCTAGAGACAAATTTTCTTTAAGTGAGAATCGAGCTTCTCGTATCTTTGAGAAAGTACATTGTGATTTGTGGGGTCCTTATCGACATCCCTCCTCGTGTGGAGCTCGATATTTTCTGACTTTGGTGGATGATTATTCCCGTGCTGTGTGGATTTACTTATTAGTTGATAAAACTGGGGTGTTTCGCATGTTTATGGCATTTATTGTGATGGTTGAAAGACAGTTTGATCAACACATCAAAATTGTGCAAAGTGATAATGGTACTGAATTTAACTGCTTGCTTGATTACTTCACTACTACCGGTATTATTTTTCATACTTCTTGCGTTAACACTCCTCAACAAAATGGGAGAGTTGAGCGCAAGCACAAACATATATTGAATGTAGGTCGTGCTTTGAGATTCCAAGCCAATTTGCCTATTTATTTTTGGGGGGAGAGTGTTTTAGCAGTAGCTCACTTAATTAACCGTACTCCCACACCCTTGCTACACAATAAAACTCCTTTTGAAGTTCTCTTTAATAAGCCTCCCTCTTATGATGCCATCCGGACTTTTGGTTGCCTCTCATTTGCCCATAATCACAAGACTAAAGGTGACAAATTTGCTAGCAAAACCCGAAAATGTGTGTTTGTTGGGTATCCCTTTGATAAAAAAGGTTGGCGTTTATTTGATCTTGATGAACGCGTTTTTTTGGTGTCCCGTGATGTTAAATTTGTGGAGGATGTCTTTCCTTTTCTTGATTCAAAAGCTGCAAATATTGTCCCTATTGAGCATAACGTGGATCCTGATTTTGCTGAATTCATTTTTGAGGATTTTGATGATGATCCTGAGCCTTACCAAGCCCAAACACAAATCCCTTCTGCCCAAACCCCTAGCCCGCCTCAAATTCCCCCCTCTCAAATAACAAGCCCAGACCATCTCCCTCCCCCACAAAGCCCAGTCCCCGCAAACCTCTCAAATACCCCAGCTCCTTCTTCGGTCCTTGCGGAGCTCTCATCTGCTCCTGGGCCGGCCCATTCTTCTTCCGCTGCTGATCTCTCTACTCTTTCTTCTCTTGGGCCGACAACTGCTGGGCCAACAACGCTTGCTCCTTCTACCGAGTTAGATTTATTGGGCAAGGGTATGAGGCCTAAAATTCCCTCTGTCAAGCTGCGTGATTATGTGACTAACTCTATTTGTGCTAAAAGTCCATCTCTTCCTTCTCCGTCTCCTTCACCGTCTTCAGGTACTCCTTATCCTTTGGCACATTATATTAATTGTACAAATTTTTCTGGGAATTATCGTAGCTTTCTTGCAGCTATTATTTCGGGACATGATCCCCGTTCTTTTAAGGAAGCTATGACGGATGATGGGTGGAAAGCCTCTATGCAAGAGGAAATTCGCGCTTTGGAAGATATTGGTACTTGGGTTTTGACTTCTCTTCCACCTGGCAAACGGGCCCTGGGCAGTCAATGGGTGTATCGCACGAAATATAAATCCAATGGTGAAATTGAACGCTTAAAGTCTCGTTTGGTGGTTCTCGGCAATCATCAAGAAGCTGGGATAGATTACAACGAAACTTTTACCCCTGTTGCAAAAATGACTACTGTTCGCACCTTTCTTGCCATTGCCGCTTCTAAAAATTGGGAACTTCATCAAATGGATGTTCACAATGCCTTCTTACATGGTGATCTTCAGGTTGAGGTTTATATGAAACTTCCGCCAGGCTTTGAGTGTTCTGATCCTTCTCTTGTCTGCAAATTGCAGAAATCTTTGTATGGCTTAAAACAGGCTCCCCGTTGTTGGTTTGCCAAGTTGGTGTCTGCTCTCAAAGACTATGTTTTCTTCAATCTTACTCTGATTACTCTCTATTCACCTTCACTCATGGCACAATACAGATTAACGTGCTCATTTATGTTGATGACCTGATTATTTCAGGCAATGATTCTGATGCTCTTCTGGCTTTCAAGGCATATCTTAGTGATTGTTTCAAAATGAAGGATTTGGGTTCCCTGAAGTATTTTCTTGGAATTGAAGTTGCACGTAGTACGTCTGGCCTCTTTCTATGCCAACGTAAATACACGCTAGATATCATATCTGAAGTTGGCCTCTTAGGGGCCAAGCCTAGTGGTTCGCCAATTGAACAGAATCACAAACTTGCTCTTGCCAATGGCGAGTTACTTGCGGATCCGGAAGCTTATAGGCGCCTCGTTGGTCGTTTGATATATTTGGCTGTCACACGTCCTGATTTGGCCTATTCCGTTCATATTCTTTCACAGTTCATGCAGACTCCTCGGATTGAGCACTGGGATGCTGCACTGCGAGTTGTTCGTTATTTGAAGGGGACTCCTGGCCAAGGGATTTTGTTACGTGCTGATAGTGATCTCTCTCTTCAGGGGTGGTGTGACTCTGATTGGGCCGCTTGTCCTATTTCTCGTCGCTCATTGACGGGTTGGTTAGTTTTCCTTGGTCACTCTCCCATTTCTTGGAAAACCAAGAAGCAGCATACTGTTTCTCGTTCTTCTGCTGAGGCAGAATATCGTTCTATGGCCGCTATTACCTGTGAGTTGAAGTGGTTAAAGGCCTTGTTACTGAGTCTTGGGGTTCATCATCCTAACCCCCTATTTTGTGATAGTCAGTCTGCTCTTCACATTGCCAAAAATCCCGTTTTTCATGAACGAACTAAGCACATTGAAGTAGATTGTCATTTTGTTCGTGATGCTATAAATGATGGTTTGATCTCTCCTTCCTACGTTCCAACGTCGACTCAACTTGCCGATGTTTTCACAAAGGCGCTCGGCAAAGCTTCATTTGATGCTCTTATGTCCAAGTTGGGCATTTTTGAACCCCATGCTCCAACTTGAGGGGGGGTGTTAAGGATATATTTTAGGCATATGATTTGGAAGATTGTTTCCAAAAGATAGAGTTTCCTCAAAGATATAATTTGCCTTATTTTCCTATGCTTGTACGTGATATATAGGCATATGCCAATACTGAATAAAAGGGACTCAAGGCTTTTTCCTCCAAATATAATCTTTTCACACAATTCTCTGAAAGTGGAGAAGAGAATTATGAGGGATAAGATCCCACCATATAAGCCACATGAAGAATCTTAGCTTGGGAAGAGTTTAGAGCTTCCAAATCCACTCACTTCCAAGAGCACCATGCCTTTTTCAATATTCCACCTTTTCATCCATAGTTGAGAAAGATAAATTCTCCTTGACCTTGGCAATAGCCTAGTAAGACTGTGTTATTTATTCCTAGTGAACTATAAAGACAAGTCACAAACATGATGGGATTAACGTGTGTAGTGTGAAAGAAAGTCAAGATATGAGTGTTTAGGTTAAACACATGTTGCGCTCTTGTGTGATCAAGAGAGATCCGAGTTTCTACGTGATAAATTTAGTTCAATCAAGTTATTTTGGAAGCTTTTCAAGTCCATGAATTATACACATCGTTAAAATTTTCCTGTTGAATTTTGGTTGTTCCACATTAATTTTTCTTGTGTTTTCTTTCTTGTTATTTTTTCTAAATGTTCCTCATTATTTTTTGTGAATACCGAATGTGATTGGTCACTATTCCTAATAGTGAGCATATAATAGGGGGCCGGGTACATGTGTCATTTCTCTTACCATTTGAATTACCACCAAAACACTAAAGACCCGTTTGGTAATTATTGGTTATAGATGGTGGTAATGGAAATGAACTTGTATGTTAATTTTTAAAGTAAATCATTGTTCATTTCCATGGTAATGCTAATTAATCCTAAAATGTCTATTTTTCTTCTTAAATGTTGATTCTCATCCAATACCACCTTGTAGGTGGGAATGAGTGATAATGAAAATTGTTTCCTCTTGGAGAAAAAACCACAAGTTTAGAGGTGAGATTGCTTCCCCGTGGAGAAAAAACACAAACTTGTTGGGGGTTGCAATTGTCTCCCCATGGAGATTTTAAAGGTGCTAGCCTTGTAACATTACACTTAAATTCATTCATATTACCACCATTTATTAACGAATACCAAACGAGTAGTAAAAGTACTACTAAACTAATAGCGGTCCTTTAGGTAAATGATCACAAATAAATGAATTATGATAATGATAATTTATTTTATCGCGAATTTGTAAGCAATGTCCCTCTTGAGAACAGGTCTCCTTGCAGCGAACAAGTGGCCTCAAGCCCCCTTTTCTTTTCTGATTTACTGTTGTTCCAACTTCCAAGGCCGCTTTATGATTTCTCTTGCATAGTCTATATAGTAGTTAAATATTCCTATAGAGCATATTTTGTATCAGGGGTCATTATGTGATTATGTTACAATATATTTAGAGATTAGAGTATGTGTTGTGACTCTAAGTCAATGTTATTTTGATGATGATAATCATTCTATGCTATAATATGTATGTGTGTAACAGTGATCTAAGAAAGCTATCAAGATTGGATGTTCATGAAAGATCAAGAACTTGAAGATATGGAAGCTTAGGTCTAGTTATGTTCTTAGTCATGTTTATGCAATGTAATTAACGTATTGGAACTTTGTGCTAAACTAGAAATATGAAATTAGGATGGTTAACTATTTTCTTAGAGTTAAGAAAATAGGTAATTATATTAATTTCATGTTTCTATATTTAAAGAATATAAAAAGGGGAGTTTTTAATTTCGAAAATTAGTTTTGAAAGGAAAATATTTTTTACAAAGATTTTCGGATAAAGAGTTTTGTAAAAACTGATTTTAAAGAAAACGTTTCTTTGAAAAATATTTTCGAAAAAAAGAGTTTTAAAAAATCTGAGTTTTAAGAACAAGATTTTGATAAAGATTTTCGAAAAAAAGAAAAAGAAGAGCTTTAATAAAAAACTGATTTTAAAAAAAAACATTTCTTTAAAAGATTTTCAAAAAATATTGTTTGTAAAAAGAGAAAAACTAATTTTTAATGATAACTATTTTTATAAAGTTTGTTTAGATAAAAACTGATTTAAAATCTGATTTAGAGTTGGCATAAGATATGGAGGAATCCTTATCTTATAAGGAATGAAGGAAATCAATTTTTATAAAAGATATAATTGGATTTTGAAAAGGAAAAGAATTCTATCCCTTTATTTTAGGAATAAAAATTATTCAAGACGATAATTATTTCTTGGAGAATAATTCTTATTCAGTTGATGAAGTTATATAAGGGATAGAAATCAGTATACTAATATACGTTTTCAGATTTGGAGAGAAAAAGATTTTGAGAGCTGAAAACGGACTCCCACAGCACAGTGTACGGCACAGAGTTCTAGTAAGTTAAGGTTTCTAAACAACGATTGTAACGATCCTCTATTTGCTTGAATAAGCACGCTTGTGAGGAATCTTTCTTTATGTAATCTTTCATATTATAGAGAGTAGCAACACTTAGGGTTAACTGTTGGGGAGCACTACTAGAGTTAGTAGTGGGGGAATCGAATTGTATCAAGGGTTTGGTATTTTACGATTCAAATAATAAAAGAGTAGTTTGTGTGGACGTAGATCTCAGAGGTGAGATTGAACCACGTTAAATTCCTGTGTCTTATTATTTGATTTCATTGTTTTATTGTTTGATACAATTTCGTTCGAGCAAAAGCATCAATCGGAGAATTTACGAATGAATAACACAGTGCACGGCACTGTGCCATAAGAGTTTTTTTGCGAAAATCGATTAGTTTTAGCCACTCAATTCAAACCCCCCCTTCTTGAGTGTCACATTGAGTTCCAAGTATGTGATCGGCAAAAGCCTGCAAGATCGCCAATGTAACCTACCCTCGGGGGAAATCCCCTCTAACGATCAAATTAGGATTATGTCCACTAGGATGTAGAGAGAATGTAGAGAGAGGGAGAGAAAGTACTCTGTTTAATTAGAATGTACCTACAGAATAGTACAAGTGGTCGGGATATTTATAGAAGTATTGTTCACTCTAACAGGATTTTTAATCCTTAGCCACGTGTACGTATGGCTGCAAACAGCCAGACTATGGCAGTGAGATTCCTTCCTTGTTGCTTATGGAGGCCGCCATGATGATGTTGATCCATCACTGTGCTTACTTGATGATCGAGTTACTGATCGCATCTTCGTACAATTATAGCAATCTCCTTGCTATTGCGACTGCCATGGATGTTGGGTCATAGGTTTCTGAACTAACCTATCTAATACTCGATGTTTAATAATCGGCTTTTGCCTTGTAGTTGTTGGACGTTTTACTTGACACGTTTATCCAACTGTTTCACTTAGCTAGTTGACCAAATATTTTTGTTGGATATATATAAGTAAGCGTGGTAAAATCAGCCGGTAATGTTGGTTGTTGTCTGCAACATAAAAGTAAAGCCAATACAAAAAATAACTAGTAACAACAGCTTATTACTTTTGCTGAAAAGTCATTTACCATATGTTTTTTCTGTTGTTGTTTGACCATAAAAATATGTCAAAAGCAAAAAATAAAAAAGAAAAAAGAGCCACCCAAAAGTCATTTACCAAACACCCTTTAAGTTCAAAATTTGTTGAACTTCTCATAACTTATTGAAATTTGTTTCATAACTTAGCTTATTAAAACTTATCTGAATTTCATGACACATATGTATACTGAAAATAACGTATCTTATCCATAGTTCGTTCATTCCACTGCGTCAAAAGCACGCAGAATGCTATATGGAGCTGAATAGCTTTTGCTTGCGCATATATTCTCATGATTGAACATTTGAGCTAGCTAGCCACGGAGTTGTGTCTTAAGTAAGAAGAGCAACTAATGTTGCCTTTTTATCTGGATAAGTCAGAAAATCACATTACATTGTCTGGACATTAAGGTGGCAAAAGGACCACAAAATATGTTTTAGAAAAGAAGCTAGGCCAATTGTAGATAGTATTTGCTATACAGTGAGCATGTACTAGGTTCCAATTTCGAAATTCCATTGAGAATGAGGGAGTGGAAGGGTGGTAAGCCCTTTCATCATCCACCCACAGGTTGTGGGTTCGATTCTCATCAGGGGGGTTTGGGGGACTTTGGGATAGGTTGTATTTAGGTGCCCTGTAAGAGGGCGTTAATGTAATTTATCTTACCAAATTTTAAAATTTCGAAATTCCATTCACACTATTTTTACCATGCAAGGCTGCGCTTAATAAGTAAGGTTGTTACCTTAAATCCTTAAGATTTGGGTTCAAAACTTACTGAGAGTAGTTGAGGGTGAACATTTCCTTTCCTTTTCCCCCACACTCCCGGCTAATCTAATCTAGTAGTCTAATTTATTTATTTTCAACTGGTTTTTGTTAGAAAAAACCTATTAAAATGGATATTTTGTTGGGAAAGACCTAATAATTTTTTTTTTTTTTTTTTGAAAAATACCTATTATAATACTTTTCTTTGTTACTCAAGACCACCTCAACTTTTTCCGGCCAAAAAGTCAATTTTTCGACATTGACTTTTCTTCCCCTCCCTTTCTCATTAAATGGGATCAACATCTTTATTTTCTATCCTAATCCCATAATTAAGATGGGAAGCAAGAGGAAAGGGTTTGATAGGGTTAAGGGATTAGGATACAAAAAAAATAGGTTGGTCCCATTTAATGAGAAAGGAGTGGAAGAAAAGTCAATGCCATAAAATTGACTTTTTGGCCGGAAAATGTTGAAGTGGTCTTAAGTAATAAAGAAAAGTATTGTTATTAGGTCTTTCCCAACAAAATGGTTATTTTAATAGGTATTTTCCAACAAAAAGTTCTATTTTCAATTGAAACTTTTGCCGCTAATTTCATTCAGTCAAATGGAGGATTTCTCTTAATCTCCTTCGCAGCATCAAACTAAACCGTAGATTTTGCTTCATTGAATTGCAGCCGTTGATTCATTTAATGAGGGTTTGTAAAACATTTCTATTTGAGCAACTTTCTGGAATATAGGTTTATCTAGATCTAATTATCCTTATAATTTTGTTTATGATTGTGATTGGGCGATAGTTAGTAGTGATAGCTGGGAAATAGAAGGATCTTACTTTCCTATGACAAGCTAGGGAAGATCTAGGAAATCCGGACAATAGATTACTCCTGGAGTTGGTCGTTGTTTGATCGATGCAGCTTTAGGGGTTCGAGTGTTGGGTCAGATGAGAGGAGGTTCTCAATTTAGATTTGTTGTGGTTCGATCTTCTAATTTAGAGATTGCAAGGTTGGATCGTCGTATCCCTATGTTGGGTAAATTACATCAATATAATTCGCCCCAAGTTCATGTGATGAGTTCAGTATTCATCACACTTCAAAAATGCATCTTGTGGTAGGCCCTACAATTTGATTTGGGGCAAGTTTCGACCTCCACGCATTATGAGTTTTAGCCTCGCGAGGCAGAACTCTGGATACCCTCGCGAAGGGTCGGGAAGTCACCAAAAGGACGTGACTTCTTTGTTTGTTCAATCGAGTAAAATCCCGGGGAAGATGTATATGTTCAAGGACCTTGGGATTTGTCATCTTGTGAACGTAGGATACTACAAGATGAGTTACGACAATTAGGGGTGAAAGTTCGGTGTACTGTTTGGATTTAGGCCTAGTCCAATCCGATATCCAAAAAAAATTTGGATTTCTATTTTCCAAATCTGAATCCAATCCAATTAGAGTTTGAGTCCAAACCAATCCAATCCGAATTTTCAGACGATAGATTGGATCCGATCCGAAATATCCAATTTTTATAAACTTCATTTTTTTCTATTAAATAAATTAGGCACGAGCCTCAAAATAAAGTTTTTGATAGTAGAACTAATTTGTACAAGCCTATAATTAGGCACGAGCATCAAAATAAAGTTTTTGATAGTGATTAGGAAGTGAGCCAGTTAGAGTTTTAAGAGAAGGGAAAGGTCACCCGACCATTTGGTTTTAATTAAAAAAGAATATGTTAAGCCCAATTCTAATTATGCAATGCAAGGCCTATCTTACTATTCGGTTATTTTGGATTTTTGGATCCAATCACCCTCAATCTGATCCGAAAATCCAAATTTTTTTTTTCAAAAAACTCAATCCGAAGCCAATCCGAACATAGTTCGTGTCCAATCCGAATTACTAATTTGGTTTGGATTGGATTTGATTTTGGATTTTATCCGAATAACTTTTAGCCCTAGCGGCAATATATCTCTGTAAGATCGTCTCGGTTTAGTATCGCAACAGATTTCCTCTCAATATATTAGGTCTTTTTTTCTCCAAGACATATAACCCAACCCCACCAGAAATCGCCCAAGACAAGTTTCATTTGGATTAGTCCAGTAACAAGTTGTTTTTCCTGCATAGCATATGTAAGAGCAAGTGAAGTTCACTTTAGTGTATGTTTGCTTTCTGTTTTATGTTTGGTTGTAGTATCTTTAGGTTGTAACTCCGTTTTTAAATTAAATGTTGTAACTCCGTTTTTAAATTAATGCAAATTTTCTCCATGTAAAAAAAAAAAAACTTGTCCCCAACAATTTATGAACATGATTTGCCTAATAGACTCATCCACTTGCATTCTAACATCTACAGCTCTACGTACTGCAATTACCAATTTGCAGGTGATGAGGTGCTGATGAAACAACTCCTTGCTCGTTCTTGCTTTGATGCTGTAAATCATGACTTGAACTAATGCCACTTTCATCACCATCAATTGACAGTATAATCTCCAATAATTTGGCTGATCTTAGATTCACTTTAAAGGTGTTATGTTTGGTTTAATTCGTGACCTGGAAAAAAGATAAGGTGTATGACCAGCTAACTATAGGATAAATATGTTTATAAGGTGGCAAGGTGGGGAGATGATTAGATGAATGAGATAAGCGTGGGTCTGACGTACCTGCTTGTTTAGATACATTTTTTTGATACAAAAACTAGGGTTTGAAGTCGATGTGTGGTTTCACGTGTTACTAGTGGCTGCATGAGAGGCTTTTTTTTTTCAAAGTGAAAAGTCATTCATTGATATAAAGTCATACGATATTTAAATAAAAGCCAAAAACTAAGTTAGCAAAACCACATGAATGAGTAGATCTAACAGTGATGAATATCCTCTTTTACACCATTGTCTGATGCAACCTTCTATGAGGGGATCTAACGGTCTGATGTAGTTTTGAAGTAGAACTTATTAAAGTGAAATAATTTATTTAACAAAAAAGACTATGTTAATACAAGTCAAGAAATCCTAAAAAAATTCACTTAGCGTTCTTTATCGCTCATCAAGTTTAATTTTAAAAACCTAAAAGAAAATATAAGTAAAAAAATTAATAAAAGAAAGGTTAAGTATAGAGGCTTAAACTATGAAATTTAGCCAAAAAAATGTCTAATGTTCAAAATTTTTACCCCTGTTTATACCGAAAAAGGCTAGGATTTATGTTTGAAAATAATAATAATAAAAAAAAATCAGGCACGCATCGCATGCATAATTTGCTAGTATGCGATAAAGCGAGTATATATATTTTTTTGTACACTAATTAATATAGTTAATTATAAATATTATCTTAAAAAAAAGGAACAACGAACATATCAAAAAGATTTTTTTTTTCAAAACAAAGAATGCAAGTGAAGCCAAAGAACCAAGGAAAATTAAGAAAAAAGCATTTCAAAAGATTGAAAGAAGAGAACTAGAATAATATACACAATATCAATTACAACGACGAAAATTTCAACTTCACTAGTACCTTGAGGTTTGGCCTAATCAACCTTTAGTGCTCTTGTAACACACCGTAATTTTCACCCTTTATTTTTGGTGTTAGTTTATTTTAAAATGATATTCTTTTCGTAAAAAAATAAATAATTTATTATTTTCTCTAGATCAATGATTTTTTTTCTTTATAATTTGGGAGCCGAATTATTATTTTATTATATGGTGTGTTAATGTGTGCATTATATTTATATTTATATTATAATTTATTAGAATTATTTTCATTATTAAGTATTTTCAAAGTTTAGGCGCGATTTAAGAATTTATCGATTTATCGCGTAGCGGGCTTTTGAAGCATGGACCCTTGTTGATTTGGGCCGAAATTTTTGTTGGTGTGTTGGGCTTGACAGCCGGCCAAGGAGATGGAGAAGGAGAGCTCCTCTTCTTTCTTTTTTTTATTTTTCCTTGTGACTCTTTGTAGCTTTGTAACTCCCATAACCCCCTAATCATTCTCCTTCATTAAAACCCTTTATTTCAACCATTAAACATCCATAAAATTCTGATTTTTATTCAAAGAAGTTCAGCATCATTTGCATTAAACCCTCACCGTTTTTCAAGAAAAGGAAGAGAGAAAAGGAAGAGGAAAAGAATAGAAAGGTTCAACTCGGTTTTTCCTTTCGCACCTTCACGAAAATAACTGTAGCCGGCGATCTAACCGTTTGATCGCCTTCAAATTTGGATACAACATTTATAACGTCTTTTTCTATATTCTGACCGGAGCGATTTAGAATCTGAGTTTTTGATCATCGGGAATCATGGTCGTAATAGAGCAGTGCGAAACAAGAGTTTTCAACGTTCAAGAAGAAATGCCTAGTGACTTGTTGCTACAATTCTCGTTCGTTATGCCTTGGGGTTAGAAGAGGATTTGGATTGCATGCTTAACTCATGATTGTCTCTTTAGACTCAGCTCTCCTCCCGACGATCCAGGTAACTAGTTGTTATCTTAGAACCATAGTGATTAGGGTATTATTCAGTATTAGATTACTATGCTAGGAATTATTTAAAATACTTTTTGAATGAAATTTTTGACGAAATTGACATGAATATACTTGATACATGCTATGTGAATATTGTCTAGAGAAAAATAATTTTCGCATGATTTTTAGTATTTATTTGATTTAATTGGTGTTTTGTGCGTTTTTGGCTAAATTGCATGATAATTATGGAACGACTGTTAAAATTGATGAAATTATTTTTCTTAGATCATGTTACATGCGTAGTATGTATTCCATGCCTTAGAATAATTTTTTCCTACTGTTTACTGTTTTATTTAATTGATATATCTGTTTTTGTAATTTCGGTTCTGTCAGTATATAAATCATTAAAATTATTTGTAGAGGCAGAAAAATTAATTTCTTTGAATATTATGTATTTCCGTGAGTTTTTACATGTTATGTAAATTTTTGGTAGTTTTTGGGCGTCTTTTTATATTTTTAATTATTATAATGGCTTATTTGAGGAATCTGTATGTTAACTGTTAAAAATACTTTTGGAGTCCGAAAATTATAAATAAAAATTATACCATGTCAGTAGAGCCATTAGGGTCGTATGATAGTTTTTGTGTGATTTTGCTGCTCGAACTTACTAGTTTAATAACTATTATGGTGTTTTTGTTGTGAAATTGAGGATACACTTTTAAATTATTTGAGGGCTTGTAAATCAGAAATAATTCATAATTTAATATATTCTGGGTTGCTGATTTTCAGTAGTATACAGTATGTATCATTGGGTAACCACATGTTTATGTTTCATTTATGAAAGAAAATGATTAATTGTTGCTACTCTTTTAATGAATATGATTTAGAGTTAATTGGTGATGTATTTTTGATTGAATTGTGGTTGCTGTAAAAACCAGTATATTATCATTGATGATGTTGGATATGTTCAAGTGTTATTGTGAGAGATATTTGTTGAAAATTTGTAAGTGATTTATTTTGAGGAATTATGAAGAACTGTTTTGATGAACTGTGGGTATAAGGGCGGGTGGCATCCTTTTTGATGAATATTTTAGATGGATAATACATGGATTATATGCATGATTGTATTGTGAGATAAGAATATCCGGTGGGATAGATGTAGTCCCCGATGAAGAACATGCCAACCACCTGGTTTGCGAACTAGGGTTACACCTGGGTTAATTGTTGTCGTCCGAGAGTCAGGGAGTTCTGCGTGTTCTACCCGGCATCGGGAGTTTGGCCATTCTTAGACACAGGTAGTGGGGAACGTAAGCCCATAGACTGACCTGGAGATTGCGATCTGACAAACCTTAGAAAGTGATTTGCGAATCACTGGCGTTCGGTTTCTGACTCAATAACTTGTTGAATTCTTGATTTATTATTATTTATATATATATTAGAATTATGTCACTCACTCTATCATGTTTACTTATTGTTGATGATCACTTGTTTCATCTATGAGCTTTATGATTTCTATGTGCATGCTATTGATGTAATGATTGCATGTTATTCCTTTCTTAATAATCTACTTCTGAATCGTGCTTTGATTGCTATTGTTCTGGGAGAACTGCTAGTTACTCCCCACTGATTGTGGATATTTGTTGTATATTTTTGCAGGTTTTGTTGATGGGGATTTTCTTTGATTTTGGGCTCGGGTTGAGATACGAGAAATAATCTATTAGGGGTTTTAGTTCTAGACTTCTCTTTAGTTTGAGATAGTTTTCTCTTTTCGATTTTAATCTAAGTAATTAATTTACTTATAGTATTTAATTATGTTTGTTTTTATCACTTAGTTATATAAACACTATTGCTAGTAGTGGCGTTCAAGGAAGACGATGTTTCCGCCATCGTCCTATTAATATTATTATTATTATTTATTTCTTTTCCACCTTTGAAATTCTGGGGTGTTACAGCTTTGGCTTTTTGAATTCCGACTCTAATACCCTAAGACTACATATTAATAGTCCAACTTTTGATGGTCTGAGGGCTAGCTGGCGATGTTAAATTTTGGTTCAGGCCACGTGCATTTTTAACTATTAAAATCGTGTATTCATTATATCAAATCATTAGAACACGGTAAACATAGTCATCTGCTACTAAGATTTTGCAATTAAGATTACTTGTGTTCAAATGATTTAATAAAGTGAACACATAATTATAACACATTAAGTATTGAACTATGCAGGCGTGGCTATGACGGAAATTTAACATTGTTAGCCCTGAGACCAATAAAGTAAAATTATTTTGTAATCTCAAGTCACTAAAGTTGAAATATGAAAAGGTCATTAAGCACTAAACTTGAATAAGACCACATCAGTATACTAAAATACTACTAATAGAAAATCGATCAAAAAGGGAAGTGGCGCCTAATATATATGCTCTCATCATAAATAGCTGTTCAATTAAGGGTGCGTTCTCTTCACCATAAAAAATTAAGTTTCAGGTCCAATAAGTTCGGTTCAGATAAGTTCAGTTCAGTTCAGATAAGTTTCAATCAGGTCCAATCAGGTGCAATAAGTTCCAATCAGGTCTAATAAGGTCCAATAAGTTCTAATCAGATGCAATAAGTTTCAATCAGGTCTAATCAGATCCAATAAGTTCCAATAGTCAATGATCAATAAATATTTGTATTATTGTCCATTATTTTATTATTCATATCACTATTAGCTGATTATGTTATTATTAGAATTTCAATTAAAGTACCACAATGATTATATCGTATTATACTTGTATTATTGTCTATTATTTTATTATTCATATTACTATTAGCTGATTATATTATTATTAAAAAATATTATAATCATGGTTAAATAAGGTTAATAATAATAATCATCATAATTACAATATTTTGCAATTCGTTTTTAAATAACTAGAGAATATGTTTTCGAAACTAATAACAATGAAAGATATAAATGTTATCAATGGATTGCTTCATTATCATCACCGAAGTATCTTTCTTAGATATATTAGTGGTGAAAGTTATGTATAGGCAAGTATATAAATAGTATTTTTTTTTTGTTAAATTGTTTATCATAAGACATAATTAATAATTATTATTTTTTAAAGGGCGAATTTTAATAATTATTACTTCATAATAAATTTTGAGGGGTAATATTTACGTTAGGGGTAATATTTATGTTATTACTCATCAATTTTTTTGTCTAATAAGGGCAAATAAGTTCCAATTAGGTCCAACAAGGTCTAATAAGTTTCAATCAGGTCCAAAAAGGTCTAATAAGTTTCAATCAGGGCCAATAAGGTCTAATAAGTTTCAATCAGGTCAATAAGTTTCAATCATGTCCAATAAGTTCCAATAAGGTTCAATCGGTCCAATAAGTTCCAATCGAGGTTCAATCGGGTCCAATAAGTTGAATCGAGTCCAATCGAGTCCTAATAAGTTCAATCGGTTCGGTTCGGGTCCAATAAGTTCGGTTCGGATAAGTTCGGTTCGGTTCGAGCCCAATAAGTTGAAGAGAACGCACCCTAAGCCTGTAGTGTAAAGGGTACTTATGAAATTTCTTCAGGCACTACCTATATATATAACTAATTTTACCCCTTAAAACTTTCTCAAAGTCATGCAAGACTTCATAATCAGTTATTGGCACACATCGTTGTCAAAAAAAAAAAAAAAGTTATTGGCACACACGCATAATACCGTCAACCATTCAACATACATTCCTTTTGAATTTCGTGATTAACATAAGATAAGACGAATCTAGAAAAGGGGCAAGCCTAGATCAAGATGGCACAGCTGTCCAACACAAATATGTTTTTTTTTTTTTTGAGGTGAACACAATATGTTCTTGCGGTCGGGTAAAATTCACAACTCTGCCCTCTTCAAGTGTATATATAGATACAGACATTCTCCTGATGAACCACAAACCATCTTATAGCAAGCTTATAACTACTAAAAGTAGTAATTAATTTGCAAACTTAAGAAATAATGGCTCAAGCAATCGCTAGTGTGCGTAAATACCTGGCTTTCCTAGTATATATCATTATGCAACGCAAATATTTCTAACCGATTTTACCTACTTCTAAAATCTAATTTTTGTTGGCATGCAAATTTTAGTTTAATGAATGTTTTGTTTACTCTTACAGGGGAAGGTGATTGAGCAATACGGGCCTTATGGTTCTCAGTTGCCAGAAAATTATCGCGTGCAACTTGCGGATGATGAACGTTTTAATAAAATAACAGTGGAACATGGATACGTTGTGGATGCATTCAAGTTCGAGATAGCTAAGCCTGATGGAACTATCCGCACTGAATGGGCCGGTGAGGGTCACCCGCAAACCGAAACACACCATATTAGTGAGGTCAAAACTCATATCATCATGTGTTTCGAAACTGATAGCTTTTTATTGTTTTTGTATTAATTTCTCCAAAGTTAACCTTTTTATCTTTTTACTTTCCCTTCATATATATATGTATACATATATATATATATATATAGATTGTGCTCCAGGATGGTGAATACCTAACCAAAGTTAGTGGGAAATTTGGAGAAGATGTACCTCGGAAGCAAGTTGGTATTGCTACCTTGAGGATACACACCAATTTTAATCGTGCAGGATATGGACCATATGGGCTAGGAGGCTGGGGTATGAATAACTTAACTGATTTTTCATCACCAGACATAACTGATGGCCCTGTTGTCGGAGTTTTTGGAAGACATCACATTGCCTTCAATTCCGTTGGAGTTTTCGTGAGGAAGGTAAGATATAATTTTTTTTTTTTTTTACTTTATTAGAGATTCATAAGTACACATTTGGGGTACCATATCCATAATATACCGAGTGATTTTTTTTTCACATTTTGATGGTCTAAACGAGACAATAAATAAAATGAGAGAGTTTCAAATAATAATAAAGAATGAGCAAAGTAATAAAAAGCAT